>WJQU01002134.1:0-25000 GCA_029228625.1 Pseudolycoriella hygida | reverse complement strand
CACGCATATAGTAAAAAGGGCTTTCGTGCATTTATTGTATAACTACTATGGTGCATTACATACATTACTATTGAACATGCGATCCATTTCAATGGAACACTCTCTTTAGAAGTAATTTGATGATTTCGACAAAGTGCATTTTTGAAGCATTAAAATGAATTAGTCAACGTATAAAAGAGGGTTGACGGTTGAACTGCTTGTAAGGGATTGAGTTAAATTAGTTTCATATTTGGGTTGGTTTCGAATAAAATTACAATCAGACAATGTCCCCCAATAATAAGAGGACAGAATTTTGATGGGGAGTTTAACTTTTTTAAAGATTAAAGGAGGTTACTGCATTAATTACGAGATTTGCTATAATAAGAAGATGCATGGTATGCGTGACGCTTTTTTTTTAAATAAACCTTGCAAAGGGGTGGGAAACATATTTCCCATGCGAATGAGTTATTTCGAAAAGAACATGTAAGCGTGAAATGCAGGCGGTCCGCCGTTCATGTATAAGTTGTTTATGGGTATAAGGAAGTCATTGAGTTCAACAAAAAAACATGCAAGGGACCCGAACGCGTCAGAATAGACCTCGCAAACAGAAAACATGTTACAAAAAGACTTGAACGTATCTAAGTAAATACTACCTTAACTCGTAAGTATATATGTACAATTACGTCCACATTAAAACCCTTAAAACGACCGTAGACCGATTTTGCCAAAATTCAATTTCGTAATCAATTTCAAAGCTTTCAAACAAAAAAATGTATGAAAATCGGAAAATATTTCCTCGAGCTATGTACAAAAGATCAAAAACCACTAAACGGCCCCAGCTCATTGGCCCTTGGGCCGACAGTGCCCAGATTCCCCAAAAGATTTGTCAATCATGCGAACAAAAAATTAGGAAAATTTTTTTTCGTAGACGGCGGAATCATGGGCGCGCGGCAGCAATGCGCCCGTGACGCCAGTCCACATACGAACAAAAAGTTAAGAAAATTGAAAAAATTTGTTTTGGGTTGGAGATAGATGTTCGGAGTCAAAGGAAAAGTTGTTGGGTTGGGTGTGTAGTGTGTCAGGGCGACAAACAAAATGGCAGACGTAGGTATGAGACGGACTTAGGGGGAATTTTTTTTTTTTTGGGAGATAGATGTTTCTTGTCAAAGGAAATTTCTTTTGCTGCTTTTTTTCGCCTGAAATTTTTTTCTCCGGAATTTTTTTTTTCGCCTGAAATTTTTTTCGCCGGAAATTTTTTTCGATAAAATGTTTTTCGCCGGAAATTTTTTTCCCGTAAATTTTTTTTGCGGGAAATTTTTTTCACCGGAAATTTTTTCTCCAAAATTTGTTTGCTCTTTTCTTAAAAAACTACTGATATCACAACAAAAACCCTTTTAAAAGGTAAACATGACGCAGGTCCTTGTCCCTTCTTCCAAAACAACTGCTATCAATTTGGGTGACGCTTACAGCTTCGGAACGCAAAAAATTCTTTTGAAATATTTTCACTTTTGATTCAAAAATGCTTCACAAATGCGCGACCCTCCCAACGTAATAATTTTTCAGCGCTTTCAGATTTCGTACGCCAAAAATTTGACGTACCCGCAAAACTTAATTTTTTTTTTGTCAAATCTGAAAGAACAGAAAAACTATAACATTGGGGTGTCCGGCATTTGTGACGCATTTCTTTAATCGAAAATGAAAATATTTCAAAAGAATTTTTTGCGTTCCGAAGCTGTAAGCGCCACCCAAATTGATAGCAGTTGTTTTGGAAGAAGGAACGAGGACCTGCGTCACGTTTCCCTTTGAAAAAGGTTTTTTTTGTGATTACCATTCAGGAAAAAAAAGTTTTACTCAAGTTATCGGTGACAAAAGGACGGACGGACATTTTTTATTGCTGATTCGTCATCTAAGGACAATGATCGATGCTCCCACATACTCCCGATCCCGGGTCGAAATTGGGGTGGATTCAAACGACGTGGTAAGCGCATGAGACCCCTTTTCAAAAAAACTTCGTTCTTTGCACGGGTCTAAATATTGCTGATTTACTTGATTTTCGTAAACATCTAAACATACTACACAATCGTCAATGATGTGCTGTGGAGAATTCTATTATTGTCTTTGTTTTGTTTAAACCTATGGTCAAAATATTCACAAACGCACATAACACAATGACGCCTTCAAGTCCATCTTGCTGGTCTTTTAAGTCTTTAAAGAAAACCGCCAAAATGCGAAGTATCATTAAACAAACCGTCAACAAAAACAAATTGACGACATTAGATCGTTTTCGATTTTCTGCTATTAACGTCATTATTTTTCTCATCTTAATCAAACAAACCCAGCTGAACTAATTATTCATAAAATTATTCGCAATAGAATAAAACCGTAGAACCATTAACATAACATTTCCCAACCACCGAAAAACCGCAGAAAAGCAATAACATTTTCCCAACTCAACTACACACCATATAGCACAAGTCTGCTCCAGTAGGTTAAATTCACCAAAATGAAGAATTTGCATAACGCAATGCAATAAAAATGAATTAATTACGCGATACATTATGCTGTTACACCAAGTAAACAGCCCATTTACTCGCATACGATACCGGTCCGATCGCTTCAACAATTGTTTTATTTCTATTTCGGCAATAGTCATATAGATATAGTGGGTAAGAGGGGAGAGGGGTAATGAGAAAACCCAACATTTGCAACTATTCGCAATAATTTCAATTCATAAATTAAACGATGGAATACACACGCGTCAATATAATAGTCTCTGACACATAAATGCTCCATGAAATACATATAACAAAAGTATTCTGTTAGCAATGATGTTTGTTTGGTCTGTGCTGTTTACTTTGTTGAAGAGGTTTACAACAAGATTGATATGTAATTGCAGATTGAAATTGTTAAATTACATCACCAATAATTGTCTCTAATTTGAATGCGATCAATGCAAATAGAACATTGAAATACAGAGAAACAGCTCATTACATTTCATTCAAACAATTTTGCGAAACTTCATACAATTTGCGACAAGGTGTCTTTCATCCAAATATGAACATTTTGTTTATGCAATTGTGCAACTATGGGCCTTAAAGTGTTCGTAATAGTATGGAGAAAACGGTTTCTTCAACTTAGTTATGAGTTGAAACTTCCTTGCAAAAACTTATGCTCGGGGAATATATCCGAAAGCTCTCGTTGAGACAACTGTCTATAGACTAAAGCATCGTATGTATTGGTTATACTGACTTTGAATGTTAAGGCTTCAGCTTGGGCTTCAGGCAATTCCTTACTTTCACATGAGTAAAAGATTTCAAGAGACGTTTCCCCGACTGATCCACAGAGAAAATAGGTTTGTTCCCTTTATTTTTATCAAAATCAGTAAACAAAACCGCTTTCGTTTGTTACAAATTTTTGTGTATAATGTGAACATTGTTTCAAACGTTCTAAAGTGACAAAATTGACATAAATGCCATTAACAGAAAATATCAAAATGTTCAAATCTACTTCGTCTTAATATGTGCTTTAATTGAAACATTTTCCGGGCGGTAAGTATTCTTTCGCAAATTAAATTTCCTTCTAACCCATACAGAGCAACAACCAACCGTCAATAAAACGCGTTCAACATTTCCTTCACATGTGTCTCTCGTATCCCTTAAGATTTCAACAAAATTAGATTTAACTAAACAATACTTCACGTTCCCGAGACGTTCTTCAATTAATTATTTTTGCATAAAATTTGAGATGACTTAAACGATTGCTGCAACCCCATGACAATCATTTTCCATCAACCTGCTATCACATAAAACAGAATAAACAGAAACATAAACCGCCGTTGAATTTCCTTTTATTTTCCCCTGTTAAGAGTTTTGGATATGATTAGCAAACACTATTAAGTCAGAATATCACCCAACACATTTTCTTGTTTCTTTTCTGGGAATAGACGCATATTAGGGTGCTGGTGGGAGTGTCGCAAGTCCTATGGTCAAACTTTGACACTGCCTCTCATATATCAACATAAATTAAATAAGAAGATGAAATTGTTACACGTTTATTCGCGAAAAATTCGGTCGGAGTCTGATCTCCCTCGTTCACGTCCGCGAGAGCCGTTACGCAGCAACGGAGTGGAGATGGGCGAATCTCAAGGGGAAATATGCGTAATACAAGTGCGTGTTGTAAGATACGTAATATGCTTTGTTCATACATTTCATCGAAAAAAGGATTTGCGTAACATACACACTTTAATTGGCGAATTATAAGTGTAACGCTAAAAAGATGTTACATCCACAACAGTCATTTGTATGATAACCCTGATAGATCAGAAGCATAATAAAATGAAAGGATATTACTCGTAAATCGCTTTTTCTGTGACTTCGTTCGTGCTCAATATGAATGTGTAAAACTGTTGGTAGAACAATTTTCAGTTGTCTCGACGGTAAAGTTGTCCCTGGAGGAGACTTATTTAATTATCTGCAAAACATGGAAAACGTTGATTGTTGCCATTTAAACGGAAGAAATGAGTTTACATAGCGGATGTATGTGGAGAAGATGTGTTTTGCGGATAAAGATGTTTTTCGTGAAACTTTTCATTCACTTAAAATATCGTATTGCACAGTGTACAATGTTTTACTTAAAATGAAAGAAAGGGTGAGTTAACTTCAAAACATATTTTTGAAGTTGTGGAAAAGTTGTTTACTTAGTAGATTAATGCAGACTCTACCCATTTATAGTCATTAAAAATGCCAAACAATCTACGGATAAACTCTTTTCTAATATGTCTTCGCACACCGTACTACAGTTCAAATCTTATAAACATTACTCACGTTAAACCATACACGCTTGGTAAGCCTGGGAAGTAAAACAGTTTTGTGTTCTTTGAACGCCACATCGCCACATTGAAATAACAGCATTAAACGACACGTGAAATATGTTAAACTTAAAAAACATAATATTACATGCTGGAAGAAGATGCTCGATTCGAACTAATAAAGATAATTTGACACATTTAGAAAGAATTTTCATAAACAATTCAATTCAGAAAATTGTACACTCGTTTAACGACCGTCTTTAACTAAATTTTAAAGAATTAACCTCATTCAGTTACATAGCCAAGTCAAGTAAATATTTATCTTATCATTTATTTGCACGCTCTGATAGCAAATACTGAACTTGCAATTTACGAGGTGTATGAGAATTTTCGTCTGCGCTAGATTTATTTGAGAAGGTTTATAAAATGTGAAAAAAATGACAACTTCCAGGTAACCGAAATAAATCTGTCATGTTATCTTTGATCGACGCTCGATCGAAATCAATGAAATTAGTGAAAGAAGTGATTCATGGACTCTTTGATTTTATTCGTTATTTGATGAGAGCGATTTAAGAACAATTTTTAAAACAATTCAAAGAAAAGGAACGAACGTGGCAGGTAAGTACAAAGTTTATAATGAGGAACCGTAGAGGACTGCGTAGCTTATGTTTTTAATAGTAAGTGTTGAAACCGACCCAATCAAAACCACTCTTTTGCTGAAGCATTGGGTCGGTTTCAATATTTGGCACCCCCGCGTGGACTCTTCCGAGCAGTATAAACAACGTTTCGTTGGCGAAAGGATTTCATCACGCCATCGACGGGTCAATAACGTATGGCCAGAGAAATAAGTATCTGTGTCGATAAATAAAGCTAGGAAATCGCCCGGAGTGGCAGCAAAATTTATTTATAACAAAACACTTAGACTAGTCGTCAACGAGATTTGGTTAAAGATTGGCGTTGTTTCATACAGACTCATCAAGATTAATTGGCATGAATCAGAAGAAATTATCTCCTTGCACACTAGAAAAATACAAATTATTACAAACACTGCAGGCACGAGGGGAAACTTTTAAGAAATCTCCAGTTCAACAATCTAAGGTTAAGCGACATCTTCATAAGATTTCATTCAACAAAAGTCGGTTGGACTAAAATTAAGCAAAAACCACTCAGCCAGCGACCAGTGGAAAAAGAATTACCTATAAATTATTCATCAACCAAGAAATTGGTGTGGCAACAAATCGAGACGAATTACGCAGCTATTCAAGCTCAAGAAGGACTTCCAAAACCATTACAAGTTTCCAGACATATTGACGAATTCAAAGGTGGTGGTCAAACCTCTACACAAAAAAGTAAGAATCACATCAGCGTTTTGGTACAATGGATCGAGCAAAGAAGGCAAGTGGAGTAACGAGGACAACTGTTGCTAAACTATACAAGAAGATAGAAAAAGAACTGAAAAAGGACAATCTACATGAAACTCTCCTTCTATCTTTTCAAGAAGACTTAACCAGGTTATCTGACATATTAAAAGCTCAAGATCAAGCTGTGATGGAAGCGATGTTACAAAGAAATAACAGTGAGGAAGATTTGAACAACGAAGCAGACGAGGTCGAAACTGAGTATGAATCGCATTTCTTTGGCTAATATTGAAATCAATCAAGTATTCAAACATTTACGGACAGATTCAGAATCAGTAGCATCATCGAATGGAAGTAGACACACAGTATTCAACCAACCAAGAGATGCAGCTAAGAAAACCCACAAATTACCAAAAATTGAAATAAAAAAATTCAATGGAGAAATCTTGGAATGGTTAAGTTTTTGGTCTCAATTCGAGAAAATTCACATCGATACCGATCTCCACAACTCCGACAAATTTCAATTGGTAGGTTATGTGCAAACGTTGTTTTCTTGCTAAACAAAGCACATACGAGGCTTGTGTTATAGGAAAGAAGTTTCTACAAATGTTCAATCTTCAACTTCTCCATACAAAGGAATTCTAATATCTAAACATTTTACCCGTTAGAGCGTTTGCATGTAACGAATTTTCCACTTTTTGCATGGAATTGGTCATAATATCTAGCACAAGCAATACAGGATGGTAATTGTGCTAATGAATTAGTCGAAAGTTATCCTCACACATCAGAAAATTATCCAAAAGTGGTTCAAGCATTGCAGGATCGATTCGGGAACAAGAAAGTTCTTAAACAGGTCTATGTGAGAGATCTAATCAGGATGACCATCAATAATGTCCGTAGCAAGGAAAAGGTGGCTCTCACATCACTCTTCGACAAGTTGGAATTTCACATCAGAGCATTAGAGTCATTGGGCGTCACAGCAGAACAAACTTCTGAATTTCTCTTTTCGATGGTAGAAACTATTCTGCCAGAAAAAGTCTCAATCGCTTGGCAACGAAGTGCGAATTTTGGTCGAGATGGCAGCGGTGAAGATCCTCCAGTTGCCGTACTCAACTACCTAATATAATTTTTAAAGCAGGAAGTTGAATGTGAGCAACAAAGAAACATGGCTCGTGATGGTTTTCCATCTTTGAACACCAACAAAATCCAAGCGGATAAGAGTTACCAGAAGGAAAAATCAAAAGTTCCAACTGCAGCAAATTTATTTTTGGTTGGAAATACTTCTCAAGTCAAAGAAAAAGTGGCTGTTCTTACGTGTATCGAAACAAATTTGTTGTAATTTAGTTACAAAAACATGCAAAAGAAACGTCTCAATCCAAGCGTTTAGTGCGACGTCTACGTCTGCTTATGTCAAAGTATTGGCGCGTTTCACTAAAAATGCAACTAATATCTAAGTTACATTAGCTGTCAACATTCAGACGCACCCATTTGAAATCGTAAGAGAGAAGAGGCGACTATTTGTGTCTGTTAGATTGAACATCTCTTTTCTTCTCATGTGTTTAAATGAGCGCGTCTGAATTTCGACAGCTAATGTAACTTAGATGTTAGTTGCATTTTAAGTGAAACGCTCATATATGGATTTTCGTGATGAAATGCATATGCTCGCAAGCACACCATCTTTCGTCGCTTCACGTAATATGCATTTCACTTCACCATGAAATTTCTTACACCTCCATGGGAGAAACGCCTCTTCCTCATCATCATCATCATCATCATCACACTTTATAGACCGTTTGTACCTTTTACAAACTGAAGTGCAAATAATTAAAACGGCCTTGGCTAAACCGTGTTATTACATCAGAAATATGGTATCAAGCCGACAAATGTGAAAAAGGTTTGTGTCCGGAACAGAAAACGTACCACCTAGCTTATCATTATCGCCTGTAGCCACTGCCAAACTGGATAGAATGAAGCCATTAAAATTCATTTCACCCATCAAGGACTTACCGGACAAAGTGCGAACTAAATTGGACAAAGATATTCACCCGTTGAAAAGAAAGAAAATTTGGATTTAATTACGTCGTCGAATACATAGTTGACCATGTAGGTGGGCTTATCCTGGCCCTTATAAAAATAAGGCTGAGATCTCATAGGCACTAAGCCATTGGGTGAGGATGCATCGAATAAGACAACACAACATGAGAGGAAACTGATTGGAATCAACAAAAATTATGACAACAGCATTACAAATGTATCAGTATGTTTTAAATAGAATCTTCCTTCAATTGACTGTTTTTACTTTAAAATGCAGAAAAACTTAGCCCAGAAACCATTCAACTGTGGTACCGTTTTACTCAACTTTTTCTCAACACAATCAAAACTGAATTAAAAACTAGCCTCACAAACCTTTGGCTGTACAATTCTATTGTTCCACTTTATAATTATTTATAATCAACCATAGACCATTAAAAATTCAATTTCAAAAACAAAAATTTAAGTGAAAACTTATGCAACGACCCGTACGTTGTTCCTCTGTCAAGTAAAGTCTTCTTCAAGCAAATACACACTAAACGTGAAAAGTTTACCTACTATGTTTGAGAAAACTGACATAGGTTTGCGACAAACTTAATATGCTAAGCACAAACATTTGTTTACTACAAAAATTATATGTCTACCATAACAGTATTTACATGTCAATGCTATAGACTCAAACGCAATATAGTTGCGGCAAACATTTTAAGTTTGCAGTAAACTTATCTTGTTTGGAATTACTATGTTTCGTTTTATACAAACATGATGCTTCTCCCCAACATGCTTCAATCATATACGAAATAGTTTCAAAATTCATTTCCCTGAGAAAAAAATGAATTTTGAAGGGGTCGGATCTGGCGCCAGCGATAACCTACAATTACCGAGTAACTACGATCGGCGCATGAGATACATATTGAGTACCTTAAGTGATTTCGAGAAACATAACGGTCAAGAACTCTGAGAAAATTAATAACAAGAGAGCGAAAATGTTCCCCTCGTCGACAGACCTTTATACAGATCGAGGCCGCTACTGAGAGTAAACAAAAACGGCAAAGGCTTCGTCTAACGCGGCCTCATAAATCTGAAGTTCAATATGAAATTGACACAAGAGATTTTGAAATCTCACCTGGCTGTAGAAAATCCAGTCAAAACTACAGTGCTAATTGCTACTAAAAACTACAGTGCGCCGACCTAGAGTCCTACCATGGCACTGTGACCCATTTGTGATTAATAATATGAACAAATTCACAGACAAATGTAGGAGTACATCTATGAGACACATATATCCGTACCGGTTTAAAGATCTTCGAACTTCTTAAGAAATGTTATACTTAAAACTCACCTTGTCCCGTTTGAAACCGTTGCCAATAACAACGTCGTACATTTTGATAGAAACATGTTTGAATTTTCATTTAATGTAAGAATCGGTTCATAAAATATTTATGAACGTGTAAATACAAATTGAAGATTATATAGATATTCACTGTTGGTAGTACCTTCGTAGCAATCTTTTACCTTTGAATTTGACATATTAATCAAACGGCAAAAACTTGTTTAGCTCTATATATGTGAGCTATTTTATGGTCGAGATATCAGAACTCACGAACAAATGGGTGTCTCTTACTAAAATATGCAAGAGAGTTAGTGCCGATTTTCTTTCAGAATATTGTATGATCGCAACACCAAATTACATTGCGTTGTATTACCGTTGAATTGACTGACAAATAAACGATTGTTACATAATTCGAAATTAATTTTGATGCTCCGGAATAAATTGATAATGATTACCAGATGAATTTTATTGTTGAAGCGACACCCGTTTGCTCACGAATCACAATTTATCTTTTTTATTCAGTTTTATTTTACTTGTACAATTATTATTACATATGTACATGTATATATTGTTCGGAATGTGACACAACGACACTAGCTAAACTTATTACACGGAAATATTAAATTAATTTATCTCTGAGTTCTATTCTCATTCAATCTAATCCAAGTGAATGCAAGTATGGATCTTGATAATGAAAAATGTTAAATTCAACAGAATTCGAATCCATTTTTTTTGATGAATCACTTAACCGTTTGCGTCTTCAATTTACAAACAAATAACTCATTTAACAGCTGACAATAATAATGCGTATCACTCCGTTGCTCGTGTTGACGGCATGCATAAGTTTTCAACGCACGACAAGGGCATGTCACTTTAATAACAAAATCAACAATATTCATCGAAATTATTAATTTGAAGATGTTGCCAATACGCGCCTAAAAAATGTAAATGTATTTCAAAAATGTAAATAAATTTGTAAAACAAGTGACATGCTCACACGACGCACACTTGCATTTCGAATTTTTGTGAAAATTAAGAAACCACTTAAGTTGGGGATTGAAACGGATCAATACGTTATTAGGTGCACACTTTTCCAAATTGTATGGCTTCGTATTATTTGTAACAATTTGCGCCTTAATCGCGCCACACAATTTTAATTTTGAAGGAATGAGGGGATGAACGAATGAACCAAAATTCACGTTTTAATGCTTTAAGACATGAGAATAACGCAAAAACCAAAGAACTTGTTTGGTATGGAACGCCGGTATAGAAAAACTTAATGTAGATCAACATCATTTCATTTTTTGACATTCAACGAGATTTTGGTGGTGTCGCAGGTACATCTTGAGCGAACTTCGTTATCGGCATTTCAATAGTTTCCGCTAACTAGGGCGTATCGAATTTCAAACATTTTAAAACCTGTGATAGCCTGGGTGTGGAAAATGTAGAGCATCAAAAAATGAGTCGGAATATGTGGTTAGGCCTGGCAAGAAGTCCCCCCGACCAGCTCAGTGGCTCAGTTGACAATATCTCTGTGAAATACCATCCGTTTCTAAAAGTGACGTTCTAGCAAAATGTAGAGCATTAAAAATGCTACAAAACTGCCGACTGTCCCGATCGTGCAGGTAACGTAGTTAGCGAGTTGGCCTAATATCCAAGGTTGGCCATTTCAAACTTTTGTGTGTATTTCTGGACACGTAGGTGGCAATGAGTGGCCTAGGATATGGGATGATAGAGTAGGTCAAGGCCTACATCTATGCCCAAGGTTCCCATCTGGCGATTTATCCTTGACATTACTTTCACTATTCATTGTATGGGCTGTATGAGTCTCATCTCAGATGCCTTTAATTGCACTGCAATCGGTGCTGGAGGGCCGAGGTCATCTTGGGCAATAGGTTTTCACAACATTCCATGACACTGTTCCAGTGTTTGAACAATAAGCGACATTTTAGGCTGGTTATGACCTCGGCCCTCCAACACCAATTGCACTGCAATTAAAGGCATCTGAGATGCCGTAGGTAGACTCTTATACAATGAATAGTGAAAGTAATGCCAAGGATAAAACTATAATGTCAAGGAAAAAAGAACGATGACAAAATCTGCCCCTCAACACATAAAAAACTTAGCGACGTTATTAGATGAGAGATTTTCATATATTTTCTCTCACAAATTTTCCTCGCTAAGTTTTTTATGCGTTGTATGGCAGATGTGGCGTTAGCAGAAACTTTTAAAATGCCGATAACGAAGTTCGCTCAAGATGTACCTGCGACACCACCAAAATCTCGTTGAATGTCAAAAAATGAAATGTATGTTGATCTACATTAGGTTTCTCTATACCGGCGTTCTATACCATATACGTTCTTTAGCAAAAACGGACAAGTTAGCGCTGCGTCAACTTGATCGTTTTTTTTTAAATTCAAAGCACACTTAAGACGTCAATTCTTGCGAATATTTTAACGAAAAAAGTTGTTTGTTAAGCGATGATTATATTGGACGTGCGATGCAATTTTTTTTTTGTTGGAAGATTCGCATATTCTGACACACTAAAGAATAAGTGAAGTGTCCAGCACATACCAATCGATGATAAACTATCTCTGTTTGTGTTTTTTATTGAAAATTGTTCAAATAAATGTAAAATAGTGAAATAATTGCCAAAAAAAGAAAAAAATCGCACGAATCTTTTTGTGGACACTTCAGTTTGTCTTTAGTGTGTCAGAATACGCGAATTTTCAAACAACTTTCATGTTGTCTTAAGACCATTAGGACACAATTACTTATGACGTCCACATGGAAGAGGAAGGAGGGTTGTGAAAGGGAGGGGATGACGCAAATTAACAAAGTTCACAGACTTTTAAGTTTAAAAATAAGTTTCTTGTTGAAGTTTTAAAGTTTTCTATTTACTCAAGGTTCACGTGTCAGTCACTGATGCTGGAGACACTGCGCTTTCATAGATGAATGCGATTGCGGATCCACTGAAAATCAAAATACTGGTATATATGAAATGAACATTCATCCCTCATAGTTTTTTTTACAAAAGGGGGGTATGAAAAAATGGACGTCCACTTTTGGGGAATGAAACATTTTAGACACAAGGTGGAAGGGAGTCAAAAATGGCCCCTAATCAAGGGTTCCGCTAATTTTGTGTATGTCTGTTAAACTTTTTACTGATCAAAGGTGAAATCAGCGAAATTGAGAAGATGAATAAAAAATAGTTATGCTCGATGCAAGTATTGAGATGAGCGAGGAACCACTACATTTTGATACGTGTATCGAAACAAATTTGTTGTAATTTAGTTACAAAAACATGCAAAAGGCACGTGTCAATCCACGCGTTTAGTGCGACGAGTCTACGTCTGTTTATGTCAAAGTATATGCACTGAAAATTCTTGCTTTTATGCTGCATATATATAGTGACATGCTATATATATTAGTTGCAAATTTTATAATATACATTTGGTATGCTGCATGTTGGTATATTATACAACTTGCAACTAATATATGCAACATATCACTATAGATATGCAGCACACAACTAACATGAAAATCCAAGAATTTTCATTGTGGATTTTCGTGATGAAATACATGTGCTCGCAAGCCCACCATCTTTCGTCGCTTCACGTAATATGAATTTCACCATGAAATTTCTTATACTTTGACATAAGCCGACGCCGCGCCGCTCTGAAAGCGTTAATTGTGAAATGCCACAAGTTACGAATGATACTACGTCAACAGTAAATTTAAATTTGCCAACACAAGCAGCACAAAGGAGTTTTGAAATATTAATTTCTGTTAATAAACATTTTTTTTATCACTCGGATCAACGGCATATCAAAACAATAACGTAAAACTTTCTCACAAATAATGTGCCATGAATATTTTTTCAAAGTCTTAATCCATTTTTACATTCAAATGATTCAATTGAATTGTTCTTTTTTGTTTCTTCAAACGGCACGACTTTTTTGTATTCACATGGTAAATAAAATATTAACAAACAAAACAAAATATGAAAATTAATTAGGAATAAAATAACAAAACATTCATTTTAAGCGAGAAAGGAGTTTTGTGTTTGTTATGCATTCGTGTTATGCCCGTCCATTTCGACCGCATCGCAAAGACTGAAAATAATGTTTCATATAATGTACAATTTTACTGAAAGTAGTAGAGGTTTTATTGATGGTTCTTTTATATATTTTCATGTAGTTTTTATGCGGTGAAATAATTGATGTATACAATTACATTCATAAAAGTATACGCGCTTGAACGTGTGTTCGTTTCCCTAAATGTTGTAAAAAATGCGAAGAAAAACGTTGGTCATTAAGTTTTTTTATTCGCCTACATTTAGAATATATGCAGTTGGATTACAATTGTAGCAACTCATTAAAAAATAAAAAAAAATTGGAAATTACTTCTTGCGCTTGTGTTTAAAAAATGAGAAACATGAAAATTCTGACCTCACACTTTCCAGACACAATCTTATAATCGATTTAATAAAAGTTTTCTGCGATCTCAAATAGAAATCCGACTCAAACAAATCCAATCGGTATAGTTAATGCAAACTTCAATTCTATTTATCGCTTAATTTGATCTATAAATTCCAAAACTAAGATTTCATGACGTCGTGACATGTAACGTTAAAAAATCTCGACCATCGATGGTTTTCGTTGCCTAGTAATAACACCCAGCGTCCTTATTTTCGACGAGCGAGAAGTCGTATGATGTTCTCTCACCGGTTGCCTCAGCTGCTCTGACTCACCCAATAAGGAAAATGAGAGATAAGAGTTACACCCAGAGGTTCCTAATGACTTTCACATGGAGGGAAGAGGGGATTTAATTTTCTACCCACATGAAATGACATCCGAGTGTAGGCTGCATGGTTCACGAAAATTGATCTATGAAAACTCTTTCGAACTTCGTGTATTTTCAATTCAGACTTTTCTTGAGCCACCCCATTCATGAATATTTCCATTTTAGCGCGCACTGAGGAAAATATTTACAACCGAAGTAGGAATTGTGTTTATAATACGCCGCCGACGTATTTTATCCATCATGCACGTATTACGAACGCTGTGCACGTATTATGTGAGGTCATAATACGTTCGTTATATATATAAAGATGTCTGCTCTTACATGAAAAGTAGCCTAAGACTCAGTATACTAGACATATTTTTTTCCATTTAAATCTATGGATCGAAAAGCATCTGATTATGTGAACAGGTGCAGATTACATATTAGGAGACGATTATTTCGATAATGTTTAGAGGAATTCTAAATTCTTTTAGGAAGCTCACAAAAAATCTCGGAATGACTACAAAGGACTGATCGTTATCGACTTCGATTCTAATGGTAGGGTCGATTATGAAGCCTTTATCAAGGGAATGATTGTATGCAAAGATGTCGGCTCTTCTACTAACATTGTTGGCATCAACGCAGAATATTTCCTCATCAACACTCCAACCTTTGTCTTTGACTTTTGTGGCCAAGAGCGAACGAATGGCATGGTGACGATTATTACGAAGTAATTCATTTTTCGGACATTTGCCAAGGATGTGACCTAATGTTTCGTACTCGTTGCAGTGTTGTTGTACATTGTGGGTGTCATTCAACAGGGTGAGCTTCAGTTCTTCAGAGATGGGAAGCTTGGACAAGCAACTCAATTTTTCAGCCTCAAAGTCTCTGACATGAGACAAAACTTCCACTTCACAGTTCTGCAGATATTCGCTGGCGTTGAAAGATTGGATGAATGCTTCCCAAGAAGCTTTAATAAGGCCGAGTCCTTTAACTTTCTTGTTCGAGTACACCATTGCGTCTGGCGTAGAATTGGGAATTTGGAGGATCTCTTTGACTGCGCTTTTCAGAATTTTGTCAATATTTGTGAGGAGCGTTCGTGGCAAGTGAGATAACGAAGCTTGTTGGCATACTAGACAATACCTTAATAAGGTTGATAATATATTCACCTTCGGCGACGCATTCCTACGTCGCTTGTAGATATTTTCCTCAGTGTGCTTATTACCCTATAGATTAAGGCAATGCAAAAATGTCTTCGAAGAAGCAGAGGGGTAATAAAACAGATCGTCAACATGAGAGGGGTAGAAAGGGTAAGAAGTGGGTCTAAAAACTGAATAAGTGTGTGCACGGCATTGTTGCTTGAGCCCTTTGCCACTCCATGACCCTCCACTCCACAAAATGTCTTGTGAATAAATATTATTTTCATTTTCGTATATACTCCAGTCGCCTTTGACTCGTTTCGCAAACCTCACGCATGTTAAATCAACAAACTTACAAGCAATGACTTAGCGTCCGTCGTCACAAATTTAGGGTAAGTGTAAAAAATTGGCATCTCCACAATAACATTTTTCATTTCGTGTACAACGGAATTTTATATGGAAATTTTTTTTCCTATATAGTGAATTCTTCTTCTTGTTATCTCGTTTAATCTTCATACAAACTTACAAACATAATCATTTTTCCTCGTAAATTTCATTATTTATGTGAGAAAAATGACACACGTTTTCTTACATGTATTTCTCGAAGTATAGAGAACTTTTTAAAATAAACAGAAACTCCCCACGATGTTAAGATGAACACTTTTGAATAAGCGTTATAAAGTTGCTGTGATCGTCGGGCAGCTATCGTATATAAAATAAATTCAAAAATAACTGAAGTACATTACTGAAAAAGTAAAAAAATGAAAAGAGTGGTACTCCATCACCTATTCCACTTTACGAGAAAGCAACAGCAGGTGCTTTTAATACACATAAACTTTGCTTGTTTTCGTTTATTTACTATAGTCTTTTGCACCGTACTACACGTGTAAAATAAATATGCGGGGAGCTACGTGAGTATATTGAAGCTTTACACGTTGTATGTTGCCACAAAATTTCAATTCCACCACATGAAGTTCCTATAAGTACCATAGACGTTACTACTGTGCAAGAATAAATAGACAGTAACTGTCGAGGTCGACAGCAAATGCGGCAAAACATGACAATCTCCTCAACAAACGGTCTGCTCGAAATAATGTCTTTTTTGGAAGCTGAAAAATGAAGACTTCCTGAGAAAATAATGTATTCTTCTGGTGGACAACAAAAAAAAATCGCTGCTTTTTCATTCTCCGCGAAAATTTGAAAATTTTCGTTAAAAGAAATATTCTTAAGTTCTACCTTAATTGCAGCATTACCGAAACAAAAGCAGTGCATTATATCTCCACCACCCCTCCTGCTGTAAATTATATGTTCATCTCCACAATGCACAAAAACATAGCATACTCTAAAGAGCAACAATCCTCTTGCCTGAAAGAAACATCGTGTATATGTCTTCTACAAACGTTCCAAGTATATTCCAGCATATATGTTGGCGATTTTATAAACTCTTAAAACGATGAATTTTGATATAGAAATTTACGTTGAAGCCGTTTCGGAATAATTTTATTTACTCGGTACGCACAGAACACGAAGTCATTATAATTTATTTGAACGAGGATGCTTAAGAGAAAAACGTTTTACACGAAAACGTGAATGTGACACTGTGAACAATGTGAGCGAAGAGCTTCAAGCATGAAGTGAAAAGTGAAATTTTGTCGTTTGTGCGTTGCTAAGGAAGAAATAAACAGTTTTATGGCGTTGAATGATTTCTTTTAACGGCAACAGCACTTGCGAAGTAGTATTTCTGAGAAGCATGTTGAATCTTTGGACCTGTACGAAGTACAAAGGTCTTATACGTTTACTAAAAACATCTTTATTGTAACATGAGGTAGATCGTAGTGGGAGGATACATTTATTATAGTCTAAATATGACGAATCAACAATAAAAAAAATGTCTGTCAGTCACCCTAAACTTTTTTCCCTGAAAGGTTACATGTTTCCCAGCAAGTATAGCACGGAACATGCTCATTTTAATGTCAAATGAAAGCATTTGTGATGTCACAAAATTGGGAAATTTTTTTTGTGGGAATCGGGTCGGGGGTCTTGGCACTGGGACTAATGGAATGGACGAAATTGAGTTTCTTGGCAGTATAGAGATTTACTGTTAAAGGCAAAGTTGAAGGGTTATGACCACTTCTAGAATTGGGAGGTATGACCCATATCTCCAGAACTATAAGAGGTAAAAAGGTGCTTCCAAAGGCAAAGTTGAAGGTAATAAAATTTTAGATAACATGTGTCTCAGGGTTTTGGGTAAAAATGTCTATATCCTGGGATATGACCACTTCTAGAATTGGGAGGGATGACCCATATCTCTAGAACTATAAGAGGTAGAAAGTTGCTTCCAAAGGCAAAGTTGAAAAGAATAAAATTTTAGATAACATGTGTCTCAGGGTTTTGGGTAAAACTGTCGATATCCTGGGATATCACCACTTCTAGAATTGGGAGAGATGACCCATATCTCTAGAACTATAAGAGGTAGAAAGTTGCTTCGAAAGACAAAGTTGTATAGAATAAAATTTTAGGAACACGTGTCTCAGAGTTTAGGGAAAAAGACCACAATCCTGGGATATGACCATTTCTAGAATTGGGAGGTATGACCCATATCTTCAGAACTATAAGAGGTAAAAAGTTGCTTCCAAAGGCCAAGTTGTAGTGAACAGAATTTTAGAGAACCCTTGTTTCAGGTTTTTAGGGGAAAATACCCCAATCCTTGGATATTACC
This sequence comes from Pseudolycoriella hygida, assembly GCA_029228625.1. Taxonomy (NCBI): domain Eukaryota; kingdom Metazoa; phylum Arthropoda; class Insecta; order Diptera; family Sciaridae; genus Pseudolycoriella; species Pseudolycoriella hygida. Next base: position 6,849 of record WJQU01002134.1, on the reverse strand, counting down.
TTTTCTAGATTTGCATGGTCTGAGACGTACATTGGTACTACTTTGAAGTTACCTTGGGTAATTTCTATGGATCTTTGAAATTCTTATAGTTATAAAAGAAAATAAAACATTGGAATGTTTTGTGCTTATTTCTATATTTAGATATGTTTGAGTCTTTTTGCAACATCTATTCTGTTTGCCACATCTATTCTGATACGTACGAGTCTTTGGTTAAGTTTTTTTCTAAATTATTTTTGCAAAGGGTTTGATGAAATGAGAAGACAATTTCGTTCAGTCAAGTTAGATTTGCAAATTTCACAAAGTGCAATGGACGTGACTTTTCTCTGTTTGCAACAGAACAGAGTGAAATGCGGTGATAGAGTAGTTCTCTTTAGTTTATGTTCTACTAAGGCCTTTGTGTGTCAGGTAGTTTAACATAAAGCGTTGGACGCTTGGATCGATCAGTTTTTAGTAGCAGAACAATGCGATTTTATTTTTTCGTTCTGCTCAAAATTCTATTTTAATACAAAACTCTTTAGATAAAAGGGTTTCATACCTCCAAGTGTAAAAGTCATGCCTACCCTAAAATTTTTATTCAACCGATAACGTATGCATAAAATAAAAGTAAAGAATTCCATATATGCATGAGAGACATGGCAGACAATATAAAACGGAGGCATTCTGTAAATTATGTCTCATTTGCGAAAGTGTTTTTTTAAGGTTTTCTCTAATACTTTTGCGTTACAGCTTGCTCTTTTTGCGGCTTGCTACCGAAACACCAAATGTAACACCAACCACTGAACGGAAAAAAAATTATGCAAAAAAAAAAAATGAAAACCTCTCTCCAAACCAAATCATAAACCTTTTAAATATATTATTTTAAGGCCCTCTTTTTGAATATGCTCTTTCTTGCATGCATAATGTAATCAGGGTATATGGTTTCGAGGATTCATCTGTGCCTGTGTGTGTCACTTTTTCCCGAAATATTTATACATTTTGCAAAGTTCTACAACAGTCGCATACAAAAGAAAAACAGTTTTTTGTGTACACATAACTTTTGTATAAGTCGGAAGCGAAGATATTGTGTGTCAAAGGAACAAGAAAAAAGTGGTTTAGAATGGTCTTTATTTTATTGTTTTCTTTATGACAACTGACAATAAAGTTATGATGTTAAAACAAAAACGAAATTCTTTAATAGTACCACATAAAAAATGAGAGAAGTTGAAAGTACAAATCCTTGTAAAACCGGGGATGATTGAAAACAATTTTACGACCTAGCTACCAGTCGAGTAAGTTGGCAAATTTTAAGTTTAGGTGAGTCTCGAGTTTGTACAGTTACAGTGAGTTATAATAGCAAATCATGTTTTTCGAGAGAAATCCATTGTTATTGTTCGACCATAAACTTTCGCAAATTGCTAACATTAGTGTTGACTCCTATGTATTTCTCGAAGCCTCTTATTCCATACCCAGTGTCCAAGTCGCAGCTCAGAAGGTGGAGCGTCAGAATCCCATAGCAATGTTTAGGGCTCGAGCCACCGTGTGTATACATTGTCTGGCTTGACGAACAGTGTAAAAAGTAATTGCGATTGTGACAAATGAACTACCAGATGCAGCTGACACCATCTGTCATAAAATGGAACCCATCACTGCTGCGAGGCGGTATTTTAGAAGAGGCTCATAAAAGTACAATACCTAACGATAAAATTTAACCAAATTTTTTATTAACTCAATAAATTTATGTTCTCACTCGGAAAGAATAATAAAATTGAAGAAAGTTTCCCATCAAAACGGAAAACAAATTTTTTGAAGATCGTTGCAAGTTGAAAATGTAAATATTGTGCAGAACCACAAACTAAATACATTCCACGTAAAATATGTTTATCGTTAGTATTCATAAAATCACCCCCTATTTTACACACCTCAGAAAAACATAAAATGCTGAAAAATATTGCATCACGCCAGAGAATGAGTGCTGTTCTGCATATGTGGAAAATCGTGTATGATATTAGTGCTCGTATAAATTTATCATAAGATGCCAGTCACGCTCTCCGAATAGAAATAAAAATTCAGTCCTGTACAGAATTCATATTTACGTAGCACTTGGAGTGTATTGTATATGTTTTTCATCTTATATTCTAAAAAATTTATTGCAAAGACGTTATGCTTCTAATGGCTCCTAACATCAATTCATCGTTGCCCGTGTCCCCACTAATGTGATAGGTACAAAAAACGGTGCTTAAGAACAAATCGTCAAAATTTCTAATTCCTAATTTCTACATCATTCATACTTGTCCCCTAAAACCCTGAAACACGTGTTCTCTAAAATTTTATCCTCTACAACTTTGCCTTTGGAAGCAACTTTCTAACTTTCATAGTTCTGGAGATTCGGGTCATCCTGCCCAATTATGGAAGTGGCCATATACCAGAATTGGTCCATATTTCTTCCAAAAAAAATTCACTCCTTGTGTACTATTATACCAGTGTAAGTGCACCGATTACGAGCCCCGTGCTGGTTACGCAATTTCTAAACAGGCTCGTAACCGGTGTCTTCACCTTCTTATAATGTCATTTTTCTATGAAATTTGTTTCTCCTTAAATGTAGGCGTCCTATATGCCCAGTGAATTTTCTTTTTGATGGCTCACTCCGTTATAGTGACAGAGGATCCATCGCTGAATATGGGGAGGCTAAAGAAAGTTACTAAAAAATTGTGAAGGTGGTGAAAAAAGAAAACTGAATTGACATAGCAATCAGCCAATTTACGCTTGTGTGTTTCGGAACACGATAAGCATAAGACAATGCTGGGAGAACTGGTATTCGCCGACTACTAGTTACGCTATGGACGGTACTAGGTTTGTCACACAGCTTACCACTGACTGGCACAAAAAGAAGAACCATGATGAAGTGAATCTAGTTAAAATAATGAACCCGGTAAGGATTGTTAAGGCAGTTTATTATATTATATTATTATTCAACAGAGTGTAAACAATCCTACCTTCGTTTGAAGAAGAAAATTATGCGTCTATTGTTGTTGTAATTTCGATCGTACAGAGATATAATAACTATGCAATAACACAAAAAAAAACACATCAAAAGTATGGGTATGTACAGTACAGTACATCTGCTAGTCAATAATTAATTACATATCTTCCCTCTCCTCCGAAATTAATAAACCAAACAAAAAAGCAAAACATTTTATTATTAATTTTATCTTATCCAGGAAACCTCCCCTGCTCTCTATCTTATTGTATTTTTCTTTTTATTAAATTCAGCTTTGCACTGCCTTTCACTACCTTCGTATACTAATCATAACATTTTTGTGATACGGTGGAGGGTTGCCAGTAAATCTAAAAAACATATCAAAATCAAATCAACAAGTATGTACAAAAATAAATTCAAGTTCTCCCATACAGGCGGATGGTTATAATACAAACTCAAGTTGTTTATTTCGGGGATGGAATGTCTGTGCGAGTGATTGAATTACTACAGCATGTCGTATACAAACTCTGAAGAGCTTTATACCATGCATCCGTTTGAACAGGAAATCTACTTACAGTGCGAGTACGGAAAGAAAGATAAAATGAAATTAGTTGAAAAAGTTCGGTCAGGGCTTGCTCTATCTTACGTATTACTCCAGATATCGTATTGATTGAAATTTAAGGGGCGAAAAACATTATTTGTCAAGCAAAAACTTATTTAACGATATCTCTTTGTGTGTTTTCTGATGCCATAAAATATAATAATGTAGCCCTAAGGTCAGTAGTATCGTTCCATGTATCGATAGCTCGGTGTTAAGGTATAAGTAGTTGTAGAGATAACAAATAAACGGGCCATAGACCTTATTTGAGGGTTACGTCGCTACATTTTTTGGTTGATTTAATTTGATACACTTGAGGCAAAATTATTGTCTAGTTGGTCTAGAACTTTTGCTTAATGTTAGGTTGCACTGATGGAAATTCAGAAGGGTTGCAGCAAGTGCAGCATAGTCTGTAGCCTTGAGTTCAACAAATCAAAACTCAAAAGGAAATCTGGTTCCGAAATTCCTTTATGGAGCAGTTACCATGCACTTTCTTGAAACTTTCTTGTCTCTTCTCGAGTGCAGAAAACAAATAATTTATCAGGACGATTACCCCGCCGGGCGGGGGGTTTTTTCCCCTCGATGGGTGATATTTTCATCCGGACAAAACGATAATATCCCGGCGGGCGATATTACACTTGCATAGAAGAGAATATCCCCCGACTAGACTGTAATATCGCACAGGGCTGATCGCCAACGGGCTTTGCTTGCATCGTCCTGTTGGTTCACTGGAGCATAGTGACAAAATGGTTTTCTGAGCTGGTCCCGCAATACCAGGAGTTGGTGCACATTCCTACCGAAGTAGTTTTTGGGAGATAGTGAATTTAGTCAAAGCAGTTCACGTGTTATTTGGATGACTGTGCAACCAGGTGGGCGAAAATTCAGTAGAGAGATGATAGTATCTCGGGCCTTACCTAGGTCTCGAAGGTTTTGTACCGAACATATATTTTTAGGGAGAGTCATCGTGGTGACTCGCTCTAATTGGGCGTTCCCAATTCCTCGCCCATGGGAACCGTGCGGTTAAAGCTTTGCAACTTCATTCTTAGGGGCCATCCATAAATGACGTCCAGTTTTTTCAGTGCTGCCAGCACATTTAAATCGTTAATAACTCGATAAATATGCTTTCTGGTGATTCAAATGTGTGTTGTACCCCTCTAAATACTCCCCTAATTGGGGGGGAGGGGGGGTAAAACAATCGTTTGACTCGCCAGAATGCACATTTATCGAGTTATTAACGATTTAAATATGCTGGCAGTACTGAAAAAACTGGACGTCATTTATGGATGGCCCCTTATAATATCGCCGGAAAATGATCGCTTTGTCCAGGGAAAAATATCCACCGAAGGTCATGAAGAAATGTCTTGCCACCTCTAACTTCACATAAAACTTCTGGAACACATTTTCAGGCTGGCATTTGCCCCTGCCTACAGTAAAAAAAATGTCGACAAAAAAAGCCGTTCTTGATATAAAAACATGAAAAGACTTGTGTACAAGAAAAGCTATAAACTTGCGTTTTTTGTGCTGGTGCAAATGATATGAAGGGAGGATTTTGTGGAATATAACATCTGGGATGGAAGCGTGTATAATAGATTAAGAATGGATTGGCTAATGGACGATTTGTGCTGAACCAAAAACTCTACTGTGTGTGATCATGATGTCTGTCTCCCCACGTATTATGCAGAGGCATATATGAATTTCATGAAACACACATTGGATGTTGTAAATGACAATATAAATATGTATTTATATGATCAAACTGCCGTGGTTTATGTCTGGAATATTGTATACTTTTGAAGAGGAGCTTCATTGTAATAAAGTTTTACCCTAGCTTACAACATAGTAACCGTGTGCTGTGTGCCATTATTTGGTTTAATACAAAAGTTTTTCGAGAAAAAAATCAAAACGTTGTTCGCTCTCAACAACCGTATATACGAATGTGGAAATAGCTTTCCAATTTATTGTCTCTATACAATTGACTCTATATTTTTATATTACTTTTTTGCTGCACCAAGCATTCTGTAGCACCTCATTCATTTAGTTAATTTAATTATACATTGCAATAAAACCTGCCAAAAGTACTTGGCAACTGGATTTTGGACTTAATATATTACAACCCAGCGCATGTAACCAGTGTAACACAACATCCCTTAAAAGCCAAAGAATTTTTGCACAAATATAAGATTCTTTGTTCATAGATGGGTAATTCCATATTAAGATTTAACGTGGGCGACAAGTTATCTCAGGAACTAATAGACTTGCAAAAACGATAAGTACAGCTTTTCCTTTTAATACACGTATAGTAACTTTTATAAAACATGAAAAAGCTGGAAATACCCGAAAATTCTTGTTGTTCACTCTAACATAATATACAGACATCGTTTTTTAATTTTACGTCTTGTAAAATTTCAGCTGTTTTGCCAATTATAAAAACAGCTGAAATTTGACCCGACGTAAAATTAAATGGCTGTAGAAAAACGTCTGATGGGCACTGGCTTTAGTAATAGTCTCCTTCAAGCCCACCGTGTACTTGCAGATGAAAACAAATTATAAAAGAAAATAACTAGCGAGGAAGATGTGAAGATTGCCATGATGAAGCGAAAAGTAAAAAATAATCAAAGTGGTCTGTAAGGATGCATTTACAATCGATAATCGATAATGAAAACAGACTTACCACCGATCGATGTGTTCAAATTCTTAAAGTTGAAAACTCGTACTTCCTAATAATAAATCCTTAGAGTACACAACATACACTTTTGCACAATTTTAATGAACTTGCATTGATAATAAACGGCTTCCACTTCCATTTCAATATATACATTTATCGAGTCTTATAACATCTTGGCCAGTAAAGTAATTTGGCATAAATGAGAAAGGGCCCATAACAAATCAAATAAAATGCAAATGTCGTAGAACGCCTTTTGATCTGAACGGGTTGTTTTAGTGGACAATGGTAAATATATACGGATGCCCACTTTTGATTTACTTTTGTCCTTTGAAACAAAAAAGTTTTCCGTTGTGTATTTAATACGGTTTCTGATTTTATGCCTTTGTTGTTTGTTTTGAGTGTGTGGAAACATAAGGACTACCGTGTCGTGTCTTTGTTACTTGGTTTGTTTGTTATGCAAATAAAGTCACATTATGAGATCATGTACAAAGGAGCATACTCTAAACGTGTTTCAAAGCAGAATGGATCTACTTTTTGGGAAGCCAATGAAAGTGGACATAAGTTTAAGTTAGTAAGACCGTTTTCCGTTTTGTGTAAAGTAAAAGTAAATAGATACATTAAAATGCAAAT
>WJQU01002133.1:0-25000 GCA_029228625.1 Pseudolycoriella hygida | reverse complement strand
CTGAATTTGTAGAGCGAAAATCTGTTGGGTGGATCAGTGCGTGAATTTTGCACTAAAAACTATTTTTTGGTTTGGATATTCCCACCAAAATGATCATAAATATTCAAGGTTAAGAAAACTCAATGGATCTAGTAGATCGTATTCAACGCAGGGGCCTTGTAAAGCGATATTTTCATGAATTATTTCGCAGATTTTTCATCATATTAATTGAACCTCTTGAATTTGTAGAGCTCGGTTAGTACTTTTGATTGAACAATCCCTGGCCAACTATGATTTTTAAAAAGGCGATTTTATGCTGATTCCATCGTATATTTAAATAGTACCAAAATTTCATTAAAGGACGTAATTCTACAAGTAATCGGTGTACTATTGTAGAAAAAGCCATATTGGAGTCACAACCTTTGAAAATCCAGAAATTCTTACATTGTATGTACTAACCAACATGAAAATTAATAAACCATTAAAGTGGGTATAGGAAAGTATAGGTTATTGACAAAAAATCAAGTTTCGCTTGGGAGACCTCCCGAAAATCTTGCTGAAGAAAACTCCTAAAAGTATCGCTTGAAAGAACTCCCAGAAGTCTCTGCGGAGAGTCCTTCCAGAAGTCTCTCTGGAGAGTCCTTCAAGAAGTCTCCCTGGTGAGACCTCCCAAAGGTCTCGCTGGATAGATCTCCTGGAGGTACGACTGAGGAGACTTCCTAGGGGTCGCTCCAGGAAGCGACCGGGGAGGGGTGCACAGACGGACGGACAGGAAGGGTGAAAACATAAAGTAGCTATCGCTACTTAAAGGACTAATCACAAGTAACTAACACTAATTCCATTTGGTTACAGCTGATCTTGAAAAACAATTTGCAATATTACGCGAGCAGTTATACCAGGAGAGAATAAATCAAGTGGACATGGAAATAACGGAAATTCGCAACGGTAAATCGAAGGAATATTTGGCTCCACTGCAACGTCTTAGCGAAAATATGCATACTCGTTTAGAAGTAGCTGGAATTTTGCGACGATTAAGAATGGAAAATATTTCGCACAAATACGAATCGGAGGAACAAGCAGCTCGACAAAATTATGAAGTACGATCTGAGGATACTTTGTTATAAAATTCTCAATTCATTCGATTTGTTTTTAGAGCGAGAAGCAACTATCAAAAGACATGATCTATGACGAGTTGATTGACAAAATACGTCGATTGGAAGAGGATCGTCATAATGTTGACATCTCGTGGGCTGATTGGGGGACGAGCGCTCGAACATCGAAAGTGCGTGGTCCTGGTCGAAAAAAAGCAGTCACTGTGTCAGGACCTTATATTGTTTATATGCTAACTGAGGAAGACATCATGGAAGACTGGAAAATTATAAGAAAGGCCCTAAAGAGAGCAGGATCAACAACTTGATAGCTTGCGATTGTATTTTGCTTTTTTTTAATAATAACTTGCGATTTTTGAGTAACTCGGTTCCTTTTAATTTTGCTACGTCGCTAGAAAGTTGTTGCTCTAGAACTTCGTTGTACCACAGCTCTGTAGTAGAACTTTAAAAATGTCCGTTTCCAGTCAACAGAATTACTTTTACTTCAATTAGTAAAACGTTGACACAATTAGTGTACATTTTTTCATTTACCGAGTGCAATATTAGGCACAGGGCTTCGAATTTTATCCATGAACCTCGCCTTAATTCTTAGAACTAAACTGAACATTTTTCGATGTTCATAGTTCAAAACAAAAAAGAAATTCATTTCAACGAAATTTTATTCTAAATAACCGAACATATTACAATCCCTTTTTCATTAAAAATTCACTTATAATAGTGCAATAGTCACCTCTAAACCAAATCTGTCCGCTCAGTTCGTTTACTCGTGTGGCAATGCTCTTACCAATTCGTTTTTCAATGCATTGGCGCAACTCTCGTTCCAGCAGCCAAATGTCCCCCTGTACTCTTCGCAGTTTGGTTATACGTCTCGTCCCTCGGAAGTACGCATTCATGTACACAGGGATCATGTAATTCTTGGTCCTTGCTACGAAATATGGATGATTTAAATTTGTTTGTGGTCGCCATCCCGATGGATATTCGGATTTAGGTTGAGGTTCTGGTACTAGAGGTTTGCGAAGTATTCGTTCAACGTATTTCCATTCCGGTGGATTTTTTAGCACTTCGACTTGGGGATATTGATCGATGGATTCGACAGGAGCTGAACTGCGGAAGTTCGAGTTGCGTACTGATGGTCTTAAAATAGTTGTAACTGGTAGCAGAGTTTGCTGAAAAAAAAACACATTTTTATGGTAAATTAATGGGTTTTGCTGGATGGTTTGTGTATTGAACAAATTGGAGCGACAATCCGAGAGAGAACATCGATCAAAAGATCTTCTCCAGTCTTTATTTGTCGTAATATACGTCTCTATGGAAGCGAAGAGTCGTAGCGCTTCTTACAAAAACGAATGGTGACAGGTTGTTCGTATGTTGAAAGTCTTTTAATTGAGGTAGGGGTAAGAAAGTCGAGCAAATAATTGGACTCCTGAGTCAGCAGGGTCTCATCCAGAAAAGTAGTATGAAGACAACCCGCAGCTTAGTTAGTTACAAAATGATAGTCATAGAAAAGTAACTAACCTCTAATTGAAGGGTCAATCCTTCAGATGCCCAATTTTCTATGAATATCTTTTCGTAACTTCTGAGCATTTCAAGCCTGGGAACGCAGCTTTCGTAGAATGTGCAGTGAATTTCATCAGCGATTTAGACCACACACAAAACGTACGCAGGTTTTACGTGCTTTCAATAATTTTTGCTCGGCTGTGGAATGTGGTCTCTCACTGATGTTGCCAGGAAGACAGCTCATATATGCGGCCACATGCAGCGCCGGCCTGTAAAGCATTTTGAGGCAACCGAACTTGCGTCTTTCATTCTTAGTCGTAATCATACCAATTGGTATCGTTTGAATTCTCATGCGAGACAAATGAGGAAATTTTTATCCCTTTCAAAACATTACTCTTATATAAAGCTGTTTGCCACTTTTACCAACCGAAATCACGGATGATTATAAATAGTGATTTTAGCGCAAAACACTTTAGAGTTTAATATTTCTGTTTTTCGCAAAAATTATATGCAGCTACAGGTCCATCCAGTAAGCGGTAGAATTTCAGTTAGCTTATAAAACTAGTAGTAATGAAAGGCTTTTATTCAACTCACCCGAAGAGCAGGCCATATGTATTTTCCTTGTGTAGCCGATGTTAATTTAATCATTTTTGCTGAAATTGTGGAAAATGATTGTAAGGAATTTAAAACACCACTCGCCATGTTTTTTTTCGGTCTCATATGAAGCGGCATCATGACAGCTAGAATGTGCTTTTGAGAGAAAATTGAGAGACTACTACCACCAGGCTACCGCTAATGCAGAGGCGTTGCAAATTTCAAAAAAAGCGGTGCATTTATTTTCTTGGAAAAGCATTGGAATGAAGAGAGGTTAATTTTCACTAAAAGTATTAGAGTTAATTGGAATGAGTTAACGGAATAAAGCGACAGTTGAAGCTTCGGACGACGGTTACATTTTCAACGATTTATCTGAGTATACACTAATTTCAACGAAAAATTTCAATAAAACAGCCCCTAGGCATTACCACTAAAACGCATTTCTGAGGGTCTTTGCGAGTCAATTGAAGTTGACTTGGAGATTATTTATTATTTTCACTCGGACGTATGCATTCCTTGCCTCCCCTCAAATTAAAAATCTCCAAGCCAGTTCGTTATGAAGCTTTGAAAGCACAGGCCACTTTAATTAATTTTGCGCAGCTCAGTAAGGGAGGAAAATGAGTTTTATAAATTTTTTCGTAAAGCTTACTTCAGCGAAAGCTTAATATTCGTTAAAGAAGTGACTTGTTCTTTTATGAAAACTCCGTGATTTAAAAATGTAATATTGTATCATGCTGACAGAAGGCCAATCCACATATTTTATAAATGTTTTATCGACAGCACGGGTTTTCGACGAAATTATCTAAATAACTCCAAATTCTGAATCCGACGACCTACTCTGATAAAAAACATACGTGCTGGACATTAACCAAAGTGACCTCAGTGAGTTTTTTTTCATAGAAAACTTCGAGCATGTAAAAAAAATGAAATATTTGCGAAAAATTCTGTGTAACGATTTTAATTTTAGTTTTGTGTAATTTGTGTTCATTTTTTTTTTTCAATATGGATGCGGATGTTTCTGCTCTGATACTAGGAAAAAGTTGAAAAATATTGTGTCGGTTTTGATCTTCACATGTTGGCGAACACATCATATCCGCTTCCCGTCACTTCTTCGAAATTTATGGTTATTACATCGAGTGTATAATAACACTGAGAAAAATATCTACAAGCGACGTAGGAGTTGTTTTTATAATATACACCGCCGACGTATTTTATCCACCGTGCACGTATTTAAAACGTCGTGCACATGTTATGTGAGCTCATAATACTTTTGTTACCTATGTCATACTATACACAATACTTAAATATGGTTGATAATACATTCACTGCGTATGTAATATGTCGGCGGCGTATATTATACACAATTCCTACGTCACTTGTAAACATTTTCCTCAGTGAAAGTTTGCGGTAAAACTGTATCGGTTGCACAGGTACTTTTCTTACGTATTTTTACAGAGACAAGATAGGAGGGTATGGAAGAGTATAGGTCCATGATAACCGAGTTGCAGCGTAAAAAGCACACGACGAAAGGTATAAACCGTCTAAAAAGTTTGAAGATGATGATGATGACAAAATAAAACAAATCAACAACTCAACAATACAATGCACAGCGTGAATTTTCGGTTTACTGTCATCCCAAAATCAGACAACGAAAATTCAAATGTCAAAATAAAACTGATCTGTTCTTCGAAACTCCCTTACGGTCTAGTCAACTCTTACGTAAAATTTACCTTTTTTCACTGTGATGACTATCAAACTTTAATTCTGCGATTGTAAAAGTTGTAATTAAAAAAATCCTTACTAAAAGTAGAAGGGCCGAAGGATAAAATAGTCATTTGGATTACGAAGGATGAAAGTATAAAAATTCAACCATATGCGAGAATTTCTGCCGCATAATATTGCATTACAAGAACAACGAAATTTGTAATTTCCCGAAGTCAAAACATAAAAACAACAAGAAGTTGACTTTAGCATCGTGTACTTCGACTTTCGCATTGTGTATTTCGACTTTCGCATTGTGTATTTTTACTTTCACATTATCTAAGTTGACTTGAGTTAAGTAATGAAAAATAAATAGTGAGGCTAATCAGAAACAACCTAACAATGAACGGAGTAACAGTGGAATCTGGAATATGATGCCAACCCCAACTACCTCGGTAATGTGTTCGATCGAAGCCATATAGCGAATTCAGAATGCATGAAATCCAAATTGAAAACTCGAATAAACTTAGTACAAAAACTATCCCGTTCTTCAAGCTCTGCGAAAACACTCAAGATAACCAGACAATCAATGATATCGTCCGCAGTCGAATACTGTGCTCCAGTTTGGATGAAAGGTTGCCACGTCAATGAAATCGACAAACAAATCAACAACGCCTTAAGAATCGTAACTGAAGCACATATTCGCAGACAAGAAACCGCCCTACAAGAATGCAAAAAAATCGAAGCGAATAGAAAGAGAGGAAGAAACAATCTCAGCGATCTAAAAACTAGATGGAAAGAATGGTGACAGCAAACAAAGAACTCGTCGACGATCCCACCTCAGCAATGAAAGGACGTGAACTTCCCAGGCGAACATGGCTCAGAATGAACAGATTTCGCACCGGGCAAGGATGCTGTGCGTTTCTAATGCACAAATGGAAATTCGCTGTGAATGCGGCGAAGTACAGACAATGGACCACATACTAAATTATTGCGTTCTTCATTGTAAACTTGACCGAAATTCACGACGCAACGGATAGGGCTATATATAAGATGGATTAATTTTTAGTTTAATAATGCAGTAAAAATTTGTAAAAATTTATGAAACTCCTAATGTAAACGGATGAAGCAAATTTCAAACACAAACAAATGATGGGTTCAGACAAGCACCCATGCACCTCCATAAAAGCACATGGGAAAGCTTACAATACGACACTGCACCAAGCCGACATTATGATCGTTTCAAAACACGACTGAAGGAAATTCAGAATTGTAGAAATCACTTGTAGGCACGGACACTGTCATGAGCATTGTTCACTATAGAAACAAAGTCGATTTTTTATTAAAATTACGTGAAATTGGTTAATTTGAAAATAAATGCACTGAGTAAATTGTATTTTTGCCACAATCAATTTTATGTTTTTATATTTGTTTAAAGTTTTAGAGCTCATTTGTTGCATAAATTTTGATTTCATTTTGTTGAAAGTATAAACTATTAGTTTGTGTTGCAGTGCTTTTTGCGACCGACGCATATGAAATACGAGGTAGCGCGTTGACGAATGGTGAGTACTTTTTTTTGTTTGTTGAGAAAAGAGGAAAATCGGTTTTACATGAAAATTTAAATACCTAAACTTTTCATTCAGATTATTTTTCGATTGCTCGTTTCTTAGCGGAAAAGCGTTCTTTTCGTTCATATCGCATCCGTTCAAACATTTTTTTTTTTTTTTGAATACGTCAAACATTTCCATTTGAAGAGAGAGAAAAGCATTTTTCGTTTTTGAAATTTTCATAGAGAAACATTATATACCATTTTGTTTTAGGTCATGAATTCAATTCTTGTAAAAAGTCAAACAGTTTCAGTCTTTCGTTTGTTCTTTCTTTTACGATGTAGTATTTCAACATGTTTTGTGAAACGGGACGAAATTTAAGTTTATGAATTCATTTTTTCTTTAGGATTTTAGTTGTGAGTGTGTTCCTCTTTCAAAAAAGTTACTTTGATTTATTAGTTTTTGTAAAATTGTGTCGTATTTGTGTTTGTATAATTGGGATTTTTCAGCTGAGGATTATTATCTGAAACTTTGGTTGAGATAATTAAATCAAAATTCCTTTGTGTCTCATTCATGTTTTTCTGATTGATTGAACACTGAATCAATTCTATGTCACTTTGAAATGTTTTACTATTTATCATCATCACACTGCTTTATTCCTCTTGGTGTGAGGTCTCTATATCGCAGTCTTGTGTGATGTCCCACCCTTATCCAGTCCCCTAACTAATAAATCTGTTTTAACGAAATCTTTAAATCTACCCTTAGGTCAAAGAAATTCATCCTTTGAACTGGCCCAATCCCTTGAAGACAGCTAATCCTCTACAGACGAAACCCCTAAATTTTTGTTACAAATATGACTATCCAATTGCTCCCTGCGATCGACCTTCGCTATGCTTCTCGTGTCAGAAGCCTACAAGAACCATAGTCTGTCTACCCAGCTTCCACTGCCATAGAAAAGCGTTGGTTTTCTTCCTCTTGTCGAATTCCCTGACCATTTCTGAAAAAAAAGTCCCACGTATTTAAACTCAGAAACCTATTTATTCTTTCTATCTTTCGTCATTGTATTAATTGGATGAAATGGTTTAGTTTGAATATTATTTTTATTTTCCGAGCTTTCGGAAACGAAACAGTTTCCTTCTTCAGGGATATAATAAAAATGATTTTTCTTCTAACGGTTACTAAGTGAATTCGAATATATTGGGAATTATATATTATTCCATGCCCTACTAAGAACGATTCCTTTGTCCGTATTCATTAAAGGGCCATCGTATTGCTGAATTGCCAATCCTTCTTTGATGCTGCGTAAGTAATGATTGCTTTCCTTGATGATTATTTTCGAATTTTCCCAATTGATTGTGTGACCTTTGTATCTACGTATATCCTATATCTTTAGTTTACCTAAGTTTCAAAGCTAGGAAAACCGTTTTCATTGAAAGTTTCCATTTTGCTAATCTGATATCATGTTTTGATGCTTTTAGTAGTTTCGCTGTTTTTAGTACTTCTAATCTAACGATTTCTTATAGCAACGAATCTGTTGATCGAATAAGAATTTACTATGTCTATTCGATTTAGCCGAATGGTTGTTGTAAGCGTTTCGTTAAATGAACCAACTATTGAATCTTTCATACCAAGCGGCAACAGAAAGCTCGAGACCTTCGTCACAAGAGTCATTAAAATGGAATAGTGGATAGAGTAGTACATTTGATCAAAACAGAGACTTTCCCATTGAACATTTTGTTGTATTCATGAATCTGACAAATACACAATGATGAGTTGAGACTGCGGGTATGGAGTTATTCACAAATTACGTAACGCGACGTAGGGATGGGGATATGAGGCAAGCTTGACGGTTCCAATAAAATTTGCCCTTTTGGCGTGAAAGGGACGGGGGTAGGGAGTATAAAAATCCCGATTTTTGCGTTACTTATTTTATGAGCGGCTCAGAAATTTAGTTTCCCATTCAGAAATGCGAGCAAATTTAACCTTAGTTCAGCGGAAAGACTGAACGTATTTCATGTTAGAGATAGACAGTTCAGAAAAACGTTTTCTCAAGTTGTTGCAATTTTTCTCTGCAAGCATATCATTCATTTCATATTTTCCCAAAAGAAAATTCATGCTTAAATCCATGTGGAAAATCAATCTAAACAAATTATCTTCTCCACGAAATTCGTCGTGCGGGGTATTCATTGAAAAGGTAATAAATCAGCCTTTACGGGACAAAAAAATTTGGAAACATTAGGCAAAACGACGCTTTAAGGTACAAAAATTGAAAAAAATAAAGTTTTTGATTTTTACCACCACCGACAGTTTTCTTTCAAAAAATGTAAAAAAAAATGTTGGGCGTTTTTAAGCCAAACAACAATTTTTGTGAGGTTACGGAATTTATTTGAGAAAACTTTTTTTTGGAACTGCCTATTAGAGAGCTCTCAACTTTTTCAATGGGTAGTTTTTGCTTAGTATGGAAACTTTTCATCCTCGTTGATATTCCAAAACGTCCCTATGAGCAAGTTTGAAAACCACAATCGGCTGAACCATTTTTGTTGCACATTTGAAAAAATTCACTAGCCGGTGGGGAGATTTGAACTTTTCAATGGGAAGTTTCGACCTTTCATCCTAATTGATATTCTAAACTTGTCGTTCAAAAGCGTATTTTTTTTTTAAATTGCACTTCTGTAGATAAATCGGTAAAAGTTTATTGCATACTTGGTCAAGTAAGTGAGTCATTATAGCACGAGTTTTAATATGTGCGTGGGCATATATCGTAATTTGAATGTTCGTAAAACGAGTGGAGGCGAAGCTGGAACGAGTTTTATGATTTTCAAATCAGGATATATATGAACACATTCAAACAAGTGCATTTGACTCACTTATTTGGCCAATCGTGTAATAGATTAGCGTTCGGTAAGTTGAAAACACTTACAATAAAACGTTTTGTTTTGTGAAAATTAAAAATTGTTTGTCGATCGGGTGAAAAAAATAAAAATAAAATCGTGGCACTACAAGAGTCCGATGCCATTGAATTTAAAACACACAACTACAATTTTCATACGATTGATTTTGCATCATTACATGTCATTCATGTTGATTGTGCTATACAATGTTATCCGACTCTTGTGGTGCGACCGCTTACGAACGTATTAGAAAATATTTTTCATTTTTAATTGTTTGACCCAATGTACGAACAATTTGTAACATTTGTCAAAGAAAACGTTTCATTGTTGATTACAAAAACTAAATATGACGGCCGTTGTCTTTCATTCAAAACACACATTCAATTTCGCATTTTTTGGGAAGTACTTTACGATGACAGCCACCTGCAAATGTAAAGTACTTTAGTAAACTGTCGCCGTAAAGTACTTTACAATCGCAGGCACCTGTGACCGTGTAGTCATTTACATCACAAGGTCTACTCATTTTAGCGTGATTCCGGAAGTTCCGGAATATAAGGAAGGGCAAAAAGTCGCGCAATCTTTTCCGGCTAGAACAACTGCAACAACATTTGCAGCGAGAGTAATATACATTACGAATGTGCTTCAAAATTGTTTCTTTTGACTCGTACAAAGTTTGCTGCATGAGCCGAACGCGATAATACGATAAATAAATGCGTTTTCCAAGTCGCTCGCGACGTGCTAATGACACATTTACCGAGCAGAAACATGTCAAAAACTAAAACGTAACTTTTATTCAAATTGGAGAATGTTGCTTTTCGCAAAACGTCGTATCACAGTTACAACAGAAATAAAAACCTTTTAAAAATGAATATATGGCACAAGTCTTTCTTTCTTCTTCTTTGCGCATGGTGTATCACATAATATTTCCAAATACAAACGTGGAATAGCTGACACGTTTCGAGACAAACTCAAAATCACATGAAAGTTAGTTTTCTTTACTCTTTCGCGCGGACGAGCAAAAACGCCAGGTTTTCTCACAGAATGACTGTGCGGAAATGTAACCACCTGGGTCGAAATGCGCCGCTTTAGCTCCTCGTAATGTAATGTAACTATTTCAAACAAGATAAGAAGAGTTCTCAGACACTATACTGTTTTATTGGTACTTTGTTACCCGATAGACACATCTCAATGTTTTCGCTTCTAGATATTGTCGCACCATATGAGGGTTGCCTTTTATGTTTCTGGCCTAGGGTACTTCCAGCCCGATACTCGCAAATCTGCCGATCCTATCTTGAAATTGACTTTTTTTATGGCAAATTCCTTTGATCACTTTTACGTAGCGTCAGTGGATGCGAAGCTGTAGACCTCAGTTTCAGACACCTCAAAAACGCGTTTTTTGAATCTATCATCTGTTGTTTTTCGCTATTAAAATCACACTCCTCGAAATTTGTATTCACGTAAAGGGAAAAACTAATAGTTCAATATCTAATCTTCATTGTACGGTAGATAGCTGACCAATCAAACGTTTTTAATAACTACAAAAGCCTTTGTACGACAAGTAGTGTGGTAGCTCGCATTTTCGCGGTACAGGTCGATAAGGACGTTTTGACCAAATTTCCCTTATTTTGGTGAACACTTTTGACAATCAAATTGTTGTGTACTAATCAGAATTGACGAATTTATTATCCTCATTTGTCCTTTAATATTGATGAAAATTGCGTCCTTTGCCTTCAAAGCTATTCTATTCTTTACAACTTCAGCTGCAACTTTTGTCGAAGCACCTAAACATGAAGTTGCTGCATTGTTTTATGCTTATAAGCACAGATTCATAAAAGGTCACTAGTGTAGGATGTCATTCACATGCTTTGAAGCATTGCTGTAACATTTCTCCAGTGTTTCTTGGCACCGATCGACGCAGGCCTTCCACTGACCTATGTCCACCACATTAAGCGATACCCAAAAGAACGAATTTAATTTTATATCCAAATGTCCATCAAAGTTTGTTTGTATGCTAGTCATTTCAATGCCTGAGGTTGACTGAATGTCGCAGTGTGTCAATTTGCAATCAGTTTCTATCACATCACGAACAGCTCTGTTGGTTTACTGGAGCAAATGATTTTGAATAGCCTCTGCATTACTCGTCACCTCTCGAATCACGAACCTAATCGAAGTCATTGAATAATTGAATAAGTTCGTATAACCATACCGGAGGCGATAATTTAGGTCTAATATTTTCGAGTGTAAATTTTGTTTTTTCATGGAGACGAAAATTTTCAAAATTCTGCAGTTACGCACACACTGACGCTACATAAAAGTGATCTACGAAAATTTACCATAAAAAATAGTCAATTTGGAAATACGATCGGCCCTTTTGCGAGTTTCGGGCTGGAACTACCCTAGGCCAGAAACATAAAAGGCAACCCTCGTAATGTAAAGATTGATGCACATCTGAGGCTTAGAGATATACTTATAATGATTATCCTTAAATCTTTTCCTTTATCAGATATTGAACGCGCTTTTTAGAAGATTCGTTGATATTAGAAGGAACTTAAGTGTCTCAGAAAAGAGACTCCAAGGAATAGCAAGCATATCATTGGGTCATTTAACATCATCTCTAGCAATTCCTGGTGGTTGTATTATATTTGGGAATTCTGCAGAAGAAAATGCATGAGAAATAGTTTTATTAATTTCGTCGTGTCTTTTTTTTTTGGTAGGCAAACCATGCAAACTGTCTTTTTTATTCGTTGAAACAGATGCATTTGTGTTCTTGAACCTATGAATCTAAAAGAAGACCAACAGGAACTCTAGTTGAATTGTTTCTTTTCGTGTTCTTATCGCTATAAGTATACAGGCTTCTGAAACTAGGAACAATAATTGCTCAAATGTCCTGGTTTTAGGTGTAGACAATTTTGCTATTGATAATCTATTTACCAATGAACTAATTGCAGGAAAGAGACGAGTCTTTTTTCATCAAATTTTCTGTCATTGTCAAAATGTGTTCATTCGTTTAAAATAATCAAATACTAAACAACTACAACCCAGTTCACAGGCTCATAATTCTTCTTAGGGGCCATACACATATTACGTACGCGATTTTTAGACCTCCCCCCCCCCCCCCCCACGCTGTACGCATCCGAACCATCCTCTCCCTTTGTACGTACGCAAACCCTAAAAATATCAAATAGAAATGACGAATTATTAAGCCATTTTCCAAAGCTTTGACCTGCAAGATTGAACTCTACATCACAGACAGTACGGCAGTTGTATTTGATAACTTTTCTTCAAGTGCAAGAATATTAAAACATTTCTTATACTTTGTTTACAAATGTGAGCAAGTGAAGACTACAGAGAGATCGGCTTTTGCATCGGTTTGAATTGGGCAATACAGAAACCATTAATTTTCCTTAGCCAACGATTAAAACTGCCGAAAATGACTGTTTCAACTGATGGCTCTACACCGTATTTACATATGTATAAATGGCTAATTCCACGTCACGTTACATTCACAAAAACGAAAAATCTCGGGCTACAGAGTAAAACAGTACACCGATTCCCACTGTAAGACCCACGATTTCTAAGATTTTTGAGCATAAAAAAGGTATAGAGCTTACAGGAGACGAGTACCTCGGTGGCAATTTTTCTCCTGTTAGCGTAGAATGACCCAAATACGGACAGCGGTAAATTCTTTATGTAAGTGGGAAATAAATCACTGCTGTTGGCGGCGCAAGCAGTTGACTTTCCATAACTCCGTACCAAGTTATGAAGCAACTGATAATTACCGGTCGCGAAAAACTCATAACATGGCTGAATACGGAATACAACAACTACTATTATTAGTCTAATTGACTAAAAATGTTAGTTTGTGTGCATGTACGTATTTTCATGTCCAAAAAACCCTACGTGCGTACGTGATATGTGAATGGCCCCTTATGTAGGAAGCGGAGCTTTTATTTCCTTACTTCATTTTACTCCATGTACTCAAATTTCAAACGCCGAATTAGTTTGATCAATTTCGATAGCGAAGCTCTTTGTAGACATAGTAAATTTGGCCGGCATAACTTTCAGATAGGTTCTGTAAGCGACCTAATTTTCCGGTAGCACTATCCTTCGTCTTTCCTGAATGAGGTTGAAGACAGGTCAGCTATATTGAAAAAAAAATATTAAGATTTATTTTTGGACGAGTATCGTACTCAGCAAATTGATTCTGCGATTATCATTCATCTCAAAATACAATAATAATGAAGTCGACTAATATTTTACTTTGTGTGTGTTTGATTGTTCATCAAGAATTTGTCATCAAGCTTTCGTACTTATATGGCATTTAAAAAACGTACAAAATAATAATTTCAAGTTACTTTTCTTTACTTTGTATTTCTTAGCGTAATAACTAACTACTAGTTTTGTCTAATATAATTGATCTCTACTGACGGTAATCAGTAATAAATATTTTCGCAGCATTTGCTCCCTTGTTTTGATAGTAGAAGCGAATGTCAAGAGCAGAGTCTTTCGCCAGAGTAGAGTGTGATAATAATCTGGAAATGTTCCAGCGGTGAAAGTAATTTTTTTCATGAAAGAAATGTCAAATGTACAAAAATGAATAGTGCGGAAGTAGAGGAATCAAACTGAAAAATGTGGTTTTAATCAACTAACTTTGAAAATTGTAGCTATGACGTGGGTTCGTATCCAGAACCGAGATAAATACACACGTCAAACAAAAATTTTACTCCGGTGACTTAAAACCACGAATGAATGAATCAATTCCGCACGATTCACCGTTTCACTACAAGAAAACAAAATTACATGCAAGTGCCTACAGAGGCAACACAGCGAATAATTAATGAAACATACAGAAATCTTACTTCGAAATGATAATGAACGCTTTATGGTTTGTATAACGTTTTATAGGATAACCGTCGGACTTCTCCTGCATTGTTTATATTTCATCGGTTTATTCAAAAACTAATAAAATTGTTCCAGTGTTTCTCTCTTTTCAACACACATTAAACTATAAATAAATTAATATTTCTTAAATTTGATAACACGACGAAAATTAAATTTGATTTTTTGTCGATCAGTTTATTTTCGTACAGTTTTCGAACGTCAAAAGCACAGCCATTAGTCGTTTTCGTTTATAAGATCAGATAAATTCAGAATCACTTGTATTTGTTCAAAATTCCATTTATTTTAATCATTTGGTCACTTCTCGAATGACCGCGTATAAGGAGAAAACAAACGAGCAATTTGAATTGTCGATCTCACTCAGCAATTCTGTGACATAAGAATCATCGAAATACGACGAATTTGCAATTTTGATGAAAATACGTGTGTGTTTTGACAGGAGAATCGCAATTAATTGACGCGAATTAGAAAACTTTGTAATTTTCCGAAATCGGTGTTGACTGTTGTCGATTCTGAACATTGATCGAAATACAACGAAATTGCTCATCCCAGCAAATTCGTGTTTACCTTAAAGTCGCCGTTTCGTCCCGCTAGTCTCAAAATTCGCTGGTTCAGTTAAATAAAATTCCAGTGAATTTTTTGCCGAAAAAAAAACACTGGAGAACTCGTTAGGGACAACAGTGTTGAAAACTGTTTGACTATAAGCGTTCTACGGTTTAGATGGGAGCTTTTGCAATCAATCATTTAGAAAAAAAACAAAAACACAAGAGGAAACATAAACACAGGAAAAGATGGTAAACATTTTTGAAGCTTTATTGAAGTTCTATTTAAAACGAATAAACTGACCTTTTGTCAGTTGATTTTATAGATTGTTGGCAAAATCAAATAGGGAAAATGAAGCTAAAACAATTAGAATTTCATTTTATTTTAAACGTAGCTATCGATGTTATCCTCACAATCATCGTTTTGAAGACGTCTGACACATTTGCATTGTTATGAAAGGGATAACTCAGATCCCATATACATTATACATGTTTCCAAGGCTGGCATGAGCGCCGCTCATCGTGAGCGGCGCTCATTTTTGGAAATCACGAGCGGGAGCGGGAGCGCCGCTCATTTTCAGCGCTCACGCGCTCATAAAATTTCTTATTAAATTTTCTTCGCTGTCTGCTTTGAAGAAAAATATTTTTGCGATAAATTTTTCTTGTAGTGACGTTCTATTTCATTTTCTTTTTGTTTAAGCTGTTCAAAGAAAGGCAACATAGCCTTCTAGAGCAATAGATACAACGTCACTTTCTAGTGATAATATTGTTTGCTTCGGCTCAGAATGGACACAAAACGTTTTACGTTGTTTGTTGCGCCCTACAGGTTCATTTCACAGAATATAGTTCCATATTTGAAGAGTGTTTTATCAGAACCTGCTAACTCCAAATTCAATTTTCTTATAATTCGCTAACATTCGCATTTTCTGACAACTTAGACAGTTAACACATCCTTTCTGTTACATATTTCGAAGGCTTTCTTATATTTTAATTAAGTAGCAACTGCCACGATACTGTCTAAAAGTAGAGATAGAACGAAATATTGGCGAATTATAAGAAAAATGAAATTGGAGTTATATACCTTGTCTAAGGAATAAATTAATAGTAACAAGGTAGGAAAGTAAATAGTGACAAAGAACGTAGTAGTTTCAGGGAAGTTTCTTGAGCTCCCGACTCATTGGGTAAATTGTAAAATTTCAATAGTTAAAACTAAAATGTTCTTGCTTACGAAGCCTGTGTGACAACATTGTTCAAACGAACATTGCTTATAAACCAACGAAATAAACTTTTATAATTATTGGCGCATCCGCTCTAAAGTTCGACCGTAATATAACTGCCGCAATTATTTGGCGTAATTATATTTACAGCGAATTGGCAGACTAAACTGAAATTTTAGTTCAAACCATTGAAATTTAACAATTTACTAAGTGAGCGCTAAAAATGAGCGCTGAAGAGCGCCGCTCCGAGCGCGAGCGCGAGCGCCGCTCGTTTTTAGAGGGTCTGAGCGGGAGCGCGAGCGCCGCTCTAATTTTTCAGCTGACAGCCTTGCATGTTTCGTGTTTAATTACTGATCTTTCCATTTGCTGACACCACTGCCACGGATCTTTTTTTTTACATTGTTTTTTTTTTTTTTTGAGAATACCACTTTTAGGTACTGCCATTGGAATTACGAATTATTCCGAATTGTCGACCAAATTTTTAGAAAACATATTTTTACTAACGACAGCACTATGTTTGAAATCAGGTTCGACTCACAAAATAGTTAGTAGCAGCACCTATTTTGATACATTTTGCGCCTGTTTAAAACTTAATTTCGTTTGTATTTTTCACAATTTTTCTGGCCTTCACCAAAGAAATGTCATAATTTTCCTATTTTCTTTTGTATCTCAAGAGGAATCGTTTATGTCCTAAAAATGAGAAAAACACAAACGAAATCAAGTTTTAAACAGGCGCAAAATGTTTCATAATAGGTGCTACTTAATATTATATTTGAAGCGATAAAAATCGCTCGCGTAAATTTTGTTTGAAAGCTCAACTTGGAATTTTTTTATTTTTGTCAGGCTGAGCTTTCAAACAACCCTTATGCGAGCGATTTTGATCGCGTCTAATATAGTACTGCTAAAGAAATTCATATTTTCACACGTCGCTAAAATGAAGTACACACTGCACCGTGAACAAAGAGTTTTCGCTTGCTAAAAGAAAGCGCAAGCTAAAAGTTTGTGATTTTTGCATGAAATACTTCACTTCACGTCAAGGGTATAGCAGGCTTAAGAGTGAAAAAACTACAAAAAAGATCAACTAAACATGAAGAAACGAAAAAAAAAATCGATCAAATGTTATGAAACGACGAAAAAAATAAAATGAACGAAATTAAACGACCTTCGCAGACTTTTTCAATACTCCACCTACGAAAATTGTTGCGAAAATAAAATATTTCAGCTCTCAGTTGAATGGGGTCCGAAAGTATTTTCGCCCCTCTAACAGGAACCGAAAGTAATTCGTATCTAATTTTGTCAAAAAAGAACGCTGCCATAATGTCGAAATCGAAGTCGAAATAGGTGTGAGCTTCTCTCACAAAAGTTGTGTTCTGCCATATTAAATCGGAAAAATAAAAACAAATTCATCGTCGTTTCAAATTTTTATTTTGAAAAATCTCTTTTTTTGCGATCAAGAAAGTGTTTAAATATTAATGAGAATGTTTTTATTATGAAATCAAATATTGTGTGTTCTTTCTGAGAAGTTTTTTGTAATTTTGGAAAATAAAAATTCAAACAATTTCAGTTTGTTTCTTTTGTTTACGTATTAGAAGGAAATGATTTTGGACATATTGAATTATCAAATCGAATACTATGATTACAACAAGTCGTAACTGTTTTTTCAAAATCTTTTTTTGTATGAATGAAAAATTGTTGCAAAATTATTGAAATCTGTTTTTTTGTGATTTCGGTTTGTTTACATAATTGAAGTGTGTAGAGTTTTAGTACAGCATAGTTGGCAACCCCACCACTTAGAAGTAGAAGTATTCTGCTTCGGTTACTCTTTGCGTTTTAGAGTTTCCGTTGTTCGTCGCTAGAAGTCAACAAGGTTAGTTCATAAAGTCATTTTCATTAAATTCGATTAGTTTTGGCAAGTTCAATAAAAGTGCTTATTAAATAAAAAATAATGAATTTACATTTAAACCTACAATTTATGGCGAGTACATAAACAAAGTGTCATGGTGGAACTAGGAAAATTTAAATTTCTGCAATTAGTGCACGATTTTGACACACGCCGCCATTTTGAAAGAAATGTCACACAGTGCACTGTTTTGTTAATTTTAGTTAGGAAATGATTTGAAATTATTCGAAAGCAATGCAATGTGATGTTATAATAATAACGTTTATTTAATTGTATATAGAAGGTAGTAATTAGTTAACAGTAATTTCTTCAATGAAAATCGTAATTTTCGTTGTCTGTCTATTTCAAACCCCGGTTTTGCAGAAAGCCCTGTGTGCAACACTTATGGGAATGTTATTTTTCAGCACACATCCTGAAAAAATCAACATTCCAATAATAGTTGCACAATGTACTATTGTTGCATTCAAATGGAAGCTATTTGCCGCAGAGTCAAGTTCTTTTGAATTTCTTCATGTGGAATTGTTGCTGATTTTCAAAAATAATTTAGTTCGGGAAGCAAAAGTAACAATATTCGTAGGTGTTGTAATGAAAAGTTCTATGGATCACACGGGATGAAGTAAAGAATTCAACCTGTGCGATTGCCGCGCTTCGTGCAAACTTCGCACAGTTGAATTTTTTACTTCTCATTCTTTGTGATCCAAATAACTATTTGTCGTTTCTTTACATTCGGCTAAATTTTTTGGTCGTTTATTCACTCCCCATCAATTTTTATTGCCGATTTCGTTTTTTCGTCGATATTTGTCAAGAATATAAAGCCTTCTATATAACATCTATTTTCGAAGACCCGTCCAATTTTGTTGAAAAACCTTGACATCAAGTCCATAACAAAGATACATCCGGTGTCTTCAAGGCGAGTTATAGCGAAAGGAGAGAAATTCATACAAAAGGATCGAAATAACATTCTGTAAGTTTTCATTACGAATTTATTTAGGCCTCTCAACGCATATTAAGTTATCGCTAGTCAAATCTCTTCTCATGCCACAGTTTACTTACTGCTGTCAGATATGGGTTAAATTACAGGTCTTAGCTGGGGAGATTTTAGAAAAGTCTTTCAAGGCTCGTTTGTGGATTGAACAGATATGGCTCAATCACCGAGGTGGGCGATTAAGATTATGTTTCGATATAATTGCACTAGACATTCACTCGCGATTTTTAAATTCGCGTGAACAAAACCTCTTTTCTTGAGATATTTCAATGAATTTCGTTCAAATGTTAAATAAAGCAATTCATTACCTGTATCGTGACGAAAAACACTTTCAACCAAAATATTGCGAGATTAACGAAACTTGTCTCAAAACATGTTGATTTCTTGAAATTCGGTAAATTTAAAGTTCCACGAAGGTTGCTCTAAGAAAAAACCTTTAGCTTTCGAACAATTTTAAAACGGCATTTGTCCGTAAGGGGCAACGAATACGCCAAATTTTTCAATAAAAACAGGACACACGAATACAATGGGCTATTCCATTGGTAGGTTGCGAGGGAACCATGTGTTCTTGCTAAACCGTGCACATACGAGATTTGTGTTGTATGAAGAAAATTTCTCTATAGGTTCAATGTACAACTCCTTCATGCGAAAGAAGTCCAACCTTTGCATTCTTAGCCAGAAAACGGTTCCCTCGTAACACATTTTCCAACTTTTCAATGGAATGGCCCATTGAATCTTGAAAACTTGACCTTTATATGCTTGCGAAAGTTTTTCATTTGACTATGTGAATTCAAAAAAAGCTCAAAAATAAAGAAGAAAACTTAAGTTAAACAATTTTAGTCGTCCGAGCTTAGATGAAACAAGTCAAAGTTCACGAGGGGAGGGGGGGGGGTCAAAGTCAAGTCGCACGTACAAAAAAATAGTGTTCACTTTTTCACGCGTAAGGTTTGTGTGAAAGCTTAACTTGATCAAAATATTTTATTTTACAAGTTGAGCTTTCACACAAACCTTACTCGATGCGAATTGTATCGCCTCCAATATAATGAGTCCTTTTCATTACTGCGTTAATGTTTTGTCAATATTGACGAGGTAATTTAATGAATCTTCCAAAAGTGGCGTTGAACGACGCGACATAATGTCACAATAATGGACTAAAGAATAAACTTCATTTTTTAGGGGGGCAAGGGGTCGTCAAATTCGTACGTAATTTAAAGGGGATCTTTGGAATTGTAAGGTTTCGTACGGAGGAGAGGTCAAAAATCGTCTAAAAATCCGTACGATATTCGCCTCAGAAGGCAGTACTAAATGAATTCAATAAAACGAAAACAATATCAAGCCATTGCAGTTATTCCTCCTCTTGAAGCGACCGTCCCTTGCCAGGTTTTGCGACCGCTAGTCGTTTATTGTAAGAGCTGAAAAGTTATAAAAATCATTCAAAACTTAACAGCGAGCTTTTCCTTTCCCTCATCCATTAAGTTTCACGTTAAGTGACGAAATCAGAAACAGAGACACTGTTTTGGCCTCTATTTTTTTTGTTTATTCTAGAAAGGCCCATCCAATTACTGTTTATCTCAGCTTCTCTCCTGCACTTCTGAAAAATCCAAAAACATTTTACGCGAACCGCAATTGAATCTGAAAACGTAACGCCTGCAAACGTGAGAAATTTCGCATTCTTCCACTTTTGTGGCTATATAATCCCTTGTGAAACATTTTTTGAAAGCGACATCATTCAAATAAAGGAAGCAAGGTCCATAAACATCAAATTAGAGAAGAATTCGTTGTAACTGCCTCATACTTATAGATTCCATTCTAAAAATAATTATGAAACAATTTTTGCCTTATTGGTATTTCCATATTGGTATTTTCCACATTTTTATTTATTTATTTATTCACTCCATCAATGGCCGAAGCCTCCTGACTAGTTACAATTAATGATAGTAAAAACAATAAGTAGCTTAAGAGCAGGTCCGGAAGTGAGTTGCCGACCCAGTCCACCCGTCCGTCGGAGGCAACAGTTAAAACAACAATTAAAACAGCATCAATTGAAATTAGATGAAAATTGGAAATGAAAATAGCCCATCGTTCTATCAAGCACCTCCATCTCGTCTAGCCACCTGAAATAAAAAGGATTAGCGGAAACTAGAAGTCTAGACTAGCTGTTTTTGCACAAGTCGTGACTAAGAGTTTCATTTGAGAGTCGTGAGACCCAAGTGACTAATCAGCTTTTGATTACATTCAGAACCAAAGGTTCAGTTTATGAAATTCTGATCTTACCATTCAGTTTATATGTAATTTTTAATTTCCTAATAGTCGCTTAAACGATTCACGTGGTATGTTTTGAAACCACAATAATGAAAAGCGATTAAATGCTATGCACATAAAGACCATATATAGTCCTATGTTTGTCCACTACGAGAAAGACATCAGCACAAGTGGGTCGATGGTTCCATTCATCAGATCGGATACAAAAGGTGCGCAGGCATTGATTCTGCGTCGGGCGAGTGTTTCGATGTTAATCGATTCGCATCTCTCAATATATGGCGGAAGCTTGTGGTTTTCATCCCGCTTCACCGTCCGAGTCAGTGCGTACATCAAAAAAATTTTCTGAATTGATTCAATCCTGTCCACAAATGTGTCTTGATAAGGATGCCAAACAACTAGAACATATTCTAAGTAAGAACGGACATAGGCAAAGTTTATATTTCTTAAAGTTTTATAATAATATAATAATAATAATAATCTGCCTTAACAACCCATGAAGGGTTAGGGGCTAGATCATTATTTACTAGTTTCGCTACTTTTTTGTGGTTCTACTATTTTGAGATCCTTTCATTACCGGAAAGTTTTTTTTACTGTGCCAGTGGTAAGCTGTGCGACAAAGTTTTATTATTCTTAAATTGCTTACAAGTTCTCATAACAAAGCCAAGCATTGAGTAAGCTTTTGCAACTAAAGTGTTTACTGAACGTCAGTTTTTGGTCCAAGAGGACTCCCAAATCTGTAATTACCTTAACACAAGTCAACGTAACATCATCGATATTGTAACCAAACTCATGTGAAGGAGATTGCCTTACGCTTATCAACGTTCAAATAAAGTTGGTTGATTTTGCACCATTGTAGAAACCTGTTCAAGTCACACTACCCTGAGGAGCACCAGAGGTCACGTTAAACGTTCCTAAAGAGCATTTCCCTAGTTTGACGAATTGTGAACGTCCACTCATATATGATGCAATCCATGCCAGCAAGTTCGACTGAACACATATTTCGTTCTACTTGTGCAAAAGCATCGAATGCTTGACTCTATAAAATGCTTTTCGGAAATCGGTGTATATGACGTCTAACTGAAGCCTAGATCCCATAACTTTAGTAGCGTAGCTAACAAATTCAGCTAAATTTGTTGCTGTAGAACTGCGCTTCATCTTTATATACATATTCTCATAATTTCTAATTTCTACGTCCCAAAACTAGGTTGTACATTCAGGAGTGACAAACAGATATTTTTTTTATTATTCCAGCATTGTACATAGATTATTACAGATTTTACAGTTATACATAATTTCAAATTAAAGGATTTTTAAACTTTTGTACTTTGAATTCAATTCTGATGCTTTTCCGGCTGACATTATGCTGTTTATGTAATTTAAACATAACCAAAGACCCGTACGTATCAGTATAGCTGTGACAAACAGAATAGATGTGGCAAATAGAACAAATCTTGCAAAAAGACTCGAACGTAACTTCATATAGTAATAAGCACACAATCCAAGGTTTTGCGTTCTTTGATAACTATAAGAATTTCAAAGATCCATAGAAATTATTCAAGGTAATATCTAAGGCCCTACCGAAGTATATCTCAGACCATTCAAATCTAGAAATGGTTATATCCAAGGATTTCCCCTAAAACCCGAAACACGTGTTCTCTAAAATTTTTATCTATACAACTTTGCCTTTGGAAGCAACCTTCTACCTCTTACAGTTCTGACCCATATCCCTCCCAATTCTAGAAGTGGTCATATCCCAGGATTGAGGCATTTTTACCCAAAACCCTGAAACACATGTATCCTAAAATTTCATTCTCTACAACTTTGCCTTTGACAGTGAATCTCGATTTGCATAGTTAAGGAAATAAACACGAAAAACTGTTTTCGTATATAAACTCAATTTCGTCGATTCCATTGGTCCCGGTGCCCCGACCCCTAACTCGGTTCCCACAAAAATTTGTTCCCAATTTTCTGATCAAAGCCTTTCATTTTACACCAACATGAGCAATTTCCGTGCTATACTTGCTGAGATATTTGCGACAAAGCTTCACCAACCCTCGAAAAACCATGTTTTTGTCACTTCCTCGACCATATCTCCGGAACCACTTGATCGATTTTGCTTATCTTCGAACTTGAATGATGGGATGCATGTATCTTTCAGGGAAAAAAGTTTAGGGTGATCGGTTGAGCCGTTTGGAAAAAAAAGAGGAGACGGACGGACGGACGGACGGACATTGTTTTTATTGTTGAATCGTCATATTTAGACGATAACAAATGCATCCCCCAACTGCCACCTCGATCTACCCCATGATACATTAAAATTGTTTGTAGTAAACGTATAGGACATTCGTACATCGTACGGGTCCAAACAGGTTCTAAACAACGGCCCCAAGGAGAGATATCGGTTCCATATTTTTGTCTTGAATACTGTTAGGCCTTCGATTACACGCCAAATTG
Source organism: Pseudolycoriella hygida (assembly GCA_029228625.1). Taxonomy (NCBI): domain Eukaryota; kingdom Metazoa; phylum Arthropoda; class Insecta; order Diptera; family Sciaridae; genus Pseudolycoriella; species Pseudolycoriella hygida. The sequence continues at coordinate 1,423 of WJQU01002133.1, read as the reverse complement.
AAAAGAATCAAGAAAAATGGGTAGATTTTACCTGATTGATGCATAGAAATGTTCAAGTTCTCTTTATCACACACAACCCTTACATTCGTTTTCATTCGAATAGCATACGCTATGAACCTACAGCCCTAACCTCTCAACCAATTTCCACAAAAAAAGATTTGGTTCTATTTTCTTTCATTTCTACCTAGAGTGAATTATCACTTTCCCCTAGCATCTCTATTTCATACAGTAAATATGGTGCAAAACCGATCTTAAATAAATTGGTTAATTGTTCCTCACAAACATCCTTATTCTTCTAATATTCTTTATTTAGTATTTAAGCTGCATCGCATTTCTTTGATTTCGACCTAATTTCAGCAACGAAAATGTTTTTTACGTAATTTCCAACATCTACCCGCATTGCAGTCATGTAGAAAGCTGTTACTTCCTTAAACTCCTATTATGTAAATTCACTTGGCTTTTAATTAATTTGTTTTAATTCCCGCAGCTCCACATAGAAAAAATTGATCGATCCTTTATAAATTTTTCAAAATTTTATGCATCCGTTATAATGCTAAACAAATAATTGTTTGTACAAAATACACCAATACAAAAAAAGAACTACGCCTTAAATACCACAAACGTCTCCAGAGATAAGAATATATTGCTGATGAAACATATTCATTGTATGCCATTCGCTACACAACATACATCAAAACATGGTGTATGTAAAAAAGTGATTCCGTAAGATTATTATAAGCTCGCTACCTCTTCGGGTACATACTACCACCGAAATGACTAAATTTTCTCTAGCATCGTAACGGCAACACCATGAAAAAAATTCAAACTATACTATAGTGTAGCAAAGCATGAAGATTTTTTATTCATTTCATAAAAGCAGCCACGTGAATGTTAAATATTTAATAAAATATTATATAGTCGCTCTGTTTATTACTGTTGTTGCTTGTTTGGAGTACAGCATTTAGAAAGATTTACACTGATATTTTCGATTTGACTTTGTGCTTGAGTTTGCTTTAGATTTATTATTTAAAAGTTCATATCTATTTTTGATTTTAGCTGGAGAATATATTTATGTAACAACAAATTTACTTAGGTTTCAGAATTACGTCTACGTTGGTATTTGTCTAAATTATCGTTTCGTTGCAAAGAATTGAAGCTTTTTTTCCTTGTATACCGAAAAATATTTGGTTAAATTTTTACAACAAATAAAGATCTAGTTTTTAATTGGATGCAATAAAATAAAATCTTGTGCGTTATCGGCTGTAGAGAAGGACTTCCCATGTTTTGCTCAGTTCGTTGCTACAGAAACCAAGTTTTAAATAAACGTGCACTGAGAATTTCTTCCGAGAATTTCTTTGTTTGAATGATAGAATAAAATGGAATTGGTAAGGTGCACTTATTTAAATTTGGTTGACTTTACATA
>WJQU01002132.1:0-50000 GCA_029228625.1 Pseudolycoriella hygida | reverse complement strand
TCGTACACGTGTAAACGAAAATTGAAAAATCTAAACTTTATATAGATGTTGTATTATTAGTTTATTTGAGTAACATCAAAAGGCAGATTACAATTTTAGAAATAAAAATTCCGCTCAAATTCTTCGATTCTTCAATGGTCTTGAATCGAAGCTGCGCTACCTTTTTGTATACTGATATACGTTGGATCAAATAAGTTGTCGCTCCCTTTTACCAGTAACGTCTGACTCCTGATGTTTCTGAAGCGAGCGGGATAAAGACGAATTGATGCAGTAAATCGTCGTACTGTTTTGAAGGTCAAACATGTGCTCAGTTGAGATTTCTTAATTATGGGAGAATTTATGAAAAATTATTAGCGAAAAAGCCATTTCAATCTTTTTGCATTGAATTTCTTTACTATCCCTATCCAGATTCAGGAAATAATTTCTCTACTCTTACCTCTGACCTTCACGAGTCTTTTTATTGTTTTATTTTACTTTTATTAATTTCATTAAGTAAAGATACGGGTTGACGAAAAAAACTTAGATGTTTTGGCAAAGTTGGAAGTTAATCTATTAGTTGACGAAATAATCGGCAATTCCTTTTTATTAAGCCAATCCATTTAAAGAAAGGAAACTTAAAAAAACAGGAAATTTCAAATTCTTACATTTCGCACAAAAATGTTATAATTTTCTCATTTCTCGATTTCTATTAGTACATTATGCACCGCTGTCCAGGATGCTCTATTTTGACGATTTGGAGGTTATTTCCCGAGCCGAAGGCGTGGGAAATAATCCAAATCGTCAAAATAAACCATCCTGGACAGCGGTGCATATATAGTTTTATCTATCGAGAGCAATATATCGAGTTAAACAGTTTTGCCCTAGGGAATTAAGTACGAGATTATTGCTCTAGATAGACAAAATTGTTTTCCGATGCAGATACACACATTTCCCAGGTATCCAAGGAAACCCTTCATTGACAATCTTTTTTGCCATACGATTGATTTATTACAATTACCGGTAATTTCGCAGCTAAACTGTTTCATAGCAATTTTCGGATGCTCATAGCGCACATAAACTGGGATAAAAACTATGTGAACAGAGTTTAATTCACATCAAAAAATGCGCATGAAAACTAGACTTTTTAAAGTTTCATCCCTAGCAATGCAAATAATCATTTACGTCGACTGGAATTTAAAGCATTCCCTTCCTTATTATGATCTCTTGAAGAATTTCATAAGCCGTATTCGTCAGTAGACTGCATTTTTTCTTGTTTTGCTTGGAAATTTTTAACGCTTTCCTTTACGATTTTTGTAATCATTCAGAAATTCACTAAACAAAATTGTCTTCGAAAAACATTCTAATTTCTTTAGCCGATGACTTCACATTGAATTTAATTTCAAACCTTGCACTAAAATCGCTCCTTCAGTCGTGAAATCAATAAAATATTGTTTTACTTGACCTGGATAAACTTTTCATAATTTTATATTTCCAATATTACTAGCGTTCAATTCTACTGTGCCAGTAACCTGTTTTAATGCCATATATAGAGTAACCACTACGTTATGCCCTACATTTAAGCAGAAGAAAATCTTATTTACATTCATTCGGACCGAAAATCGTTTTTCATCGATTTCATTTACGTCACAGTATGGAAAACTGCTATTAATCTTAGCGTTCATAAATCTAGTACCGTATCGACCCATTTTTGATATGGCTTTAAAAATTTCGCAAAAATTACTTTATCTAACCAAACATTATATGAGAATGTAAAAAAAAATTGACTTTTTGAAAAGTCAAGAATCCTACTTCAGTTTTGATAAATTTCTTTATTCGCTGTCCCATATGGAAAGATGCCAATACATGTATATTTCCCCCCATTTATTGCGGTCTATTACATGTAGGGTTCTTTCGATATTTGTGTCTACATGTAATAACATAGTGTCCTATCCGCAAAATTCATTACATACAACTTATGTCATTATCAGCGTTTTAGTACAACATTATTTATTTTAATATTACAGAAATCACCCTCGTATATCACAAAATTGATCCCTCATATGTAACGAATTATTTTCACTGCATAGAACGTAATGTACTAATATTTTGGACGTCAAAAATCTATAATATAAATCCCAAAAATAACTGCTCCTTGGGGAGTGCCCGCTGGTCCTTGATGCACGTGACTGTATCTTGATACGCCTGATTGCACCTTGGTGCACCTGACTGCACCTTGATGCAGCTTACTGTACAATAACTCACACATTTCAACCGTCGTGTCGGTGCTACTGTTGGCCGAGGGTCAAATAATAAATTTTTGAAGCGTTGCAGAAGACGGAGAGGAAAATATTTTTGCCCACTTAAGGCCTCCATGTCTCTACGCTATGATCAGCCGACAACCAAAACATTAATTTTTGAATTGTTGTAGTAGACGTCGATGGGATCATTTTTACCAAAATCATTGTGCATTCCGGAACACATTCCAGATGATTGACTAATTTTTGAACTTTTGCAGTGGACTGCGATACCAATATCCCAGTCACCACCTGAGGCCACCATGTTGATCCCAGGGTCAGCCGATGGCCAACAAATTAATTTTTGAGGTGTTTAAGAGAATGTCAGATTAGATATATGTGTTTTGTTCCAGATTAATCTGAAAAATTTTCAACCTGAATCTGATCTTAAAATTTTATTTTTCATTTGAATTCGATCTGATCTGATTTGATCTGAATTAAACAGATCTCAATCTGATCTGAAATCTGACAGATATCTGAATGTTATCTCGATAGAAATAAAACATTTTTATGCCCGGAATTATAATACAGGTAGGGAAATTTCGCCTGATGAAGTGGGAAGTGTGTGGGATGATGTAGCAAATGTGTGAAATGATGTTGGAAGTGTGTGAGACCAGACGCACTCGCTTCTGGGTCTTATGAGTTTGAATGCGTCTTAATGCATTATTAGGACTCATTAAGGCACAGAAGTGAGTACCCCAGGGTATGAGACGAAGTGGAAAGTGTGTGGGATGAAGTGGAAAGTTTGTGGAAAGTGTGGGGGATGGAGTGGAAAGTGTAAAAAGCGTGTGGGATGAAATGAGATGATGTGAAGAGTGTGTGGGATGAAGTGGAAACACATCCTACACAATTCCCACACCATCCCAGACACTTTCCATTTCATCCCAGACACTTTTCACATCATCCCACACATTTCCACTTCTTCTTACACACTTCGCACTTACAAAAATTGATGGCGCCAAACCAAATAATTAAGTTTGATGTGAAGACAATCTGAAAATCTGATCTGATCTGAATTTGAAAAGTAAACGTATAAAGTGCTCATATCAGATCAGATAATTACTAACAGTAATCTGAACTGATCTGAACATTCACATTTTCATTTTTTCATATTCGGATCAGATAAAATCCATCTCTTCTGAATCCTGTGCCTGACAGATATGTCGATTAAGTCATGATTTTAATGGAATTACTTTCGTGTGATTTTTCAAAGATGAGCAAAGTCTGTCCGATCGATCGGTCGGATCCACACCACGCAAGTTGTTAAACAAGATGACAATTTTCGGGATGAAGAATCCATGTAGTGGACGTAGCTTAGTGATAGGCATGCACCTGATATTTCGTTAAGAACGTGATGTACACAGAAATTTGAAACTATTTTGTGAATGCGAATATGGGTCAGAGCTCAAAATAGGATCCTTTTGCGGAAACTTTTACGGATATGTGACACTTTTAAGCTAATAAGCAAACAAACAAAATTCCAGCAAGTTTATATTTCACAGTTTAGTTTCTGATCGATTCTTGAACTTTTTGGTAACATCAATGGTATAAACTGAACGATTTTCATTAATTATTAAAGACGATAAAGCCGGATAACGATGCTAGTATAATTGTACAAAGTCAACTTTTTTTCGACTGTCTGGACTCGTATTTACCTTGTTTGCCTAGATGAGATGTTCGTGAGTCAGAGCAAGAAGAAGGTATGAAGACTTGAGGTTGTGATTTAGTACATTTTTGAATCCACACACTTCAACGTCTAATATACATAGAAATCGTCAAGAGCACGTATATCGGTAGAGAGATACGTGCACTCAGGTTGACACCTTCTTACCTCGACGATGAGATCTAGATCAATAATGTGAAAATGTGATGTGATTACATCAAGAGAGAAACAATTTTTCTCATGGCATTGACTGCTTTAATATCTGATGCTAGGATTTCGAAATGAAGATACGTGTGAGTAAGTCTTAGGTTAATCATTGAAGACTACAGTTCCCCGTGAATTTAGGAAAGTTGAAATAAGGTCATGCTTGCCCATATCAAAATAGATGCAAATTCACAAATTCAAGTAAAACACAAAAGCAAAAGTGTGTCGGTTTTTACTTTTCCGTGAGTGTAGTGAGAATGACTTCAAGGTATTTCACATGAGGGTTCTTAGTAGGAGCTTCAGTTCAGGGATAACAGGCTGCCAAAGAGGATTTTATCTTCAAGGGTTCCGGATGTTCGGACTAGCAGAAGACCGAGAATCAGATCTGTAATTTAGGGAATTAAATTACAGTATGTAACCATCCCTTTAGCAGGTGATAAGGTGTTGTGGATGGTGGTGGTTGACGGTAGCAACATAAAATCTCACACCGAAACGTACCAAATGGTCCATGATGATGATTTTAGGAACAAAATTGTGCGTACTTTCTGTTTCCTCAATCAGAATTTTGCATTCAACAATTCTTTCATGAAAAGTGTCAATTTCTCCTTTAGGAAAAACAAAAATATGTAAATAGCGACAACGAAACAAAATCTGAATATGAAAAGTTCTTATGTAATATATAAACTTTCGAAAAACATTATTTACATATTTTACACTTCTTATTCGTTCCAACTATCCATGTTCAGCTATCAATGTTCATCTCTAGTTACAATAATAAATTTGTTATCCATTACAGATTTGCGTCACAAAATTAATCCAATTGTTGCCGAAAAATGTCAACGCGCAAAACGAAAATGAATGCCGATTCACCGACACCAAATGCAGCTAGCGAAGCAGCGCCAGCCACACCCAAAGGAAGAAAGCGTCTTATTCGGAAAAAAATTGAAAAACCCGAGGACAAGGACGAGGCTGTGAAGAAGACAAACGACAAAAATGACAAAGTGGAAAACAACAAAACGGACACAAAAAAAGATGAAAAATTGACAAAAGTGGAAAAGGAGACGCCAACAAAGAAGCGAGGGATAGCTAAGAACATATCAAAGGATGATTTAGTGTTGCTGGCCAAGGCGACTTCGGATAAGGTGAAAACGTCTATACGACCGAAGAGAAAATCGGCCAGTGCACTTATTTTAGCCAAAGCTGTACAGAAAAAGAAAGCTCTATCACCCAAAACCGATCCAGTCAAGCGTGGTAGGAAGAGGCGTAATAGCACGGGAAAGATAGATGTTCAGCGAAAACAATCGGAGCGATTGAGAAAGGATGACAAAATTCGAAAGGGTAGATCCAGCTCGCTCCTTAAATCACCCGACAAGCTGATCAAAGGCGCTCGGAAGCGATTACTTTTGCCTGATAAGACTGACGAGAAATTGCGCAGGCGAATCAAAAAAGAAAAGCAGGAACCGTCCTCCGACTCAGAATTGTTGACCGTGTCGCGACGTCGATCCGATTCAATATCAAAGTGTTCTGATATGACAGACATATCGAGTTTGATGGATGTGCCATTGAACCAGCTTAGAGACACTGAAGAGTTAATACATTTTAACGAATCTCCCGACTGTATTGATTTAAAATTAATGGACGTTGCAGATAATTTCGAAAATAAAATTATTGTGAAGAACAAAGACTTGGATCAGTTGGGTGTTCCGGTGCTCAACGATAAATTGATCGGTAGTGATGACGTAACCAAAGTTGAATTTATTTCACCGTGCGCCGTTACTCCGGCTGTAAAAGAAGAGGTTGAAGAAGCCTTTGGCTGTAAATTAAGTTGCGCAAATGTTCTTACTGTGGCAACAACGAATACGACGAGCGACGAAAAAGAAATTATTGAAAAATCAGCCTCCTTGAGTCCAGTGTTGGAAAGCGAAGGTATTTCAGAAATAAGTGTGAAACAATTTTACGGTCAACCGGATTTCTTGGAAAACAATTTGGGAATCGAAGAGGATCCAAAACTTGGTGAAATCGTGCAGGTCCGTGAGAAAACAAAATTGGATGCAGAAATTGAACACGAAAGTGAAGATTTTCCTATGACTGACGTAAGCACAGTCGAGGAGGAATCTATTGTGGAAGAAAATATTACTGCAGAAGATTTGAGTCCACATAAGACTGAAATGGAAATAGATGAAAACGATGATGTCACGTTAGAAGTAACAACCAATGGTGTTCATGAACCTGAGGAAAAAAGCGTCGAGAAGATAAATCCAATGGAAATAGATGAAAAATTAACCGAACCGGAATTTGATGATAAATTAACAAAATTGGAAGTAGCTAAGGTTGAAGATGAGTGTATGGAAATTTCGGAAGAGAAAATTAAAAACGAAGAAGAAATTGCTGCGCTGACTAACTCGCCAAAACAAACAATTACGAGAGACGAGCCAGTTATAGAACCAGAAAATAAAGAAAATATCAAAAACAATTTCAAAGAGTCGTCGGACGAAAAGAAAAATGTCATTTCAATGAATGACGAAAACATGGACGTACAGGCGATAGCTGAATCACCAGAAAGTTTGAGACAAAAGGAAACGCATTTTCTAAATTTGGGACTGCTAACACATAAAGCGGCTGTGGCTGCAAAAATTGAAAAACAAAAGCAGAGAGAACAACTTCAATCAAACAGTAAGTCTTCGAAGTCCCAACGTGGATCTGAATACACAGGTACTCTGAAAACTGTGATTAAAGTTCATCGACCTACAGGGGGAGTGGAGAAGAGCGATAAGAAGAAATCACGACAGCCATTAAAAATGACATTGCATAAGGGACGTGGTAAAGCGGTTAACGATAAGGAAACAGCATCGGCGAACAATTCTGAAGACGACACTTACTACACTATTCAGAATGAGGTGAGCTTGATTTTTTGAAGTGGTTAAAGTTTATAGCTAAAGTTGCGTTTTTTTACAGCAAGGAGATAACAACACCGACAAAACTGATGGTGCGCAAAGTAGAAAAACTCATAACCGAAACCATACAAGTGGTGTGTGATCCTAAAAATCTGTCCTCTGTAGAATAGTTATGACTTTACATCCCAAAAGTACAGTAAGTTCATTTTATCTATGAACAAGTTTCAGGTAATTTCTTGTCTCAGAATTTAAATGTCAATGACGTCAAAAAATACATAAGGTAATGTGTCAAAAATGATCCCTCAATGATGGCTTTAAAGACATCATTTATGATGGAGGTCAAAAATGTATGGAATTTGACATTGTTTCACATAGAACACAGCGTCACTTTTCTATACATCAAAATAAATTCAACGGGAGGTAATGTGCTCGTCCGATGAACGTATTCACATGAAAAGCTATGAGATTTTTGACGTTGATGACAATTAAAACTTTGACAAACTTGACATTGTTCATAAATAAAGTGAACACACCGTATTTGCATTTTCTGCTACTTTTGATCCACAATGTTACAAATGGTCTTTATAATCTGCCCAAATTTTCATAAGAAACAAGTCCCACAAATGAAACAAAAGAATTCTTTTGTTATATTTGTAGGACTTGTTTCTTATGAAAGTTACGGTAGTTATGTGAAACGCGACTCGTTTCTTTCTCGAAATTTTCAAGCTTATAGACACTCAACTGTATTACCGCGTAGGAACTAAATCTGGCAGAAAACTCCAAAAAAGTCGCAATATTTTTCGGTAAATATAGTTTTCTTTCCAAATTCATTCCGCTCAACGTTGACCTTTCAATGGACCGAATAAACATTTTTGGAAAGAGAGCAATGTTGACATCCTATTTGATATTAGTTTACCATCACTAAATTTGCTAATTTTCAGTAGATTTTACTAAACAAATTAACCTTTTTCTAAACGAGCTTAATTGCATGAAATGCCGCCGATCTGTATCGTCGTTTGTTTGAAACGGACAAACGAAATATTTAAAACATTGGTGTTTGACGCGTGGAGTAGGGTCAGATTTATCTGGCTTTACAGACACTTTTTATCATACATTTTTGCATCACTCTAACGCGGAGGTTACTGATCATTTATATGGGTGAGTCCCAACCAATACTGCCAAACTTTTGCATGGATATTTTGACATTACTTTCAAACGACCAGTTAATTTAACTGTTTTTTTTGCACGGAAACCGGTCAGGTTAAATAACGACGTTATTGCAATTATAACGCGCGTACCTGGTAAGACCTCAACTGCACGACCCGTCCTTCATTCAAGGTGATGGCCGAGACATCTAGCAGTCTCTTCTGCAATTAAGGTCCTGGAGTGAACCATGGGAGCAGCGAAAAATGCGTTCAAGAACCACAGCCCTCACATTTCAGCACCAATAGGCACTTGAACAATTGTCAGGGGGATGTCGCTTAACTCCAGAAGAAAAATCCCATGTATGTCAGACTTCGATAAAAAGTTGGTTCAACTCGCCGTGCGCATTCACAAGCAACGAATTGGTTGACACGTTAACTATTAATTTCGGCGCTATTGAAGGAGCGTCAACATAAAACACAAGTTGAGCCTTCGACTCGATAACCAGACAAACTCTCAGTCCTGTGTTAAGAATATCTTGTTCGGTATGTGCCTCAGCGCCGCCGTTGTAAAATCTGTGGTGCACTCTTATTCCACCAATTCGAATGTTCCAAACTTAATCAAATGACCATGCAGATCGAATTGAATGTTCCTATTTTAAGTTTGACAAATCATTAGTTTTTAGTCACGACGAATTCGACATGAATCGGTGACCCGATAGAGCGAAAATTTCGGTCTATCGGGTAACCCACTCATGTCTCCAACGTATTGGTCCCATTTATTAGACAAGTCGTTTCTTAATTTCATAAATTGTTGTGTAGAAGCCAGCGTAGCAACTGAACCAGCTGACGGTACCAAAGAAATCGAGAAGGAGCTGGTCATTCCAGAAAAAGCGTCGTCGTTCCGCTTCCATCCCGAGATGCTCTGTAATGATCGATGCTTCTACTGTGGCGGAAAATTCGGATTATTTGACACACCCTGTCATGTTGCTCAAATCAAATCGGTAGAACGCCAGCAAAAAATTTTGGAAAGTACGTTAGGCAACATGCAGAGAAATGTCATGTTTACCTCAACTATATCGGGGACCAATTATGGAAAATGTACCCGTATAATTGGTCGAGGTATACATGAGATTTTTCTGGGTGAACAATTATCGATAAAATAGAAACAAATTATTATTCAAAAATTTTGTTCTTTCAGATGAAGATAAAATTACCGAAGTCAGTTGTTTATGCGATGCATGCTTTCGTCACGTCGATCGACGTGCCAATTGTCCGTCGTACAAAAAACGCTTGTCGGCAACGAATTCATCGACCGATTGCAACAACGCGAATGATACAACCGACACACAACAGGTAGAACCGGCTGATCCCGCTCAATCAACCGAAGTGCAAACCACTCACAAAAATTTGCACAAAAGTCAAATGTGTATCGTCACCGCCTGTGATGAAGTTGGAAGTCATACGGTGCGACGAAAATGGTTTATGAAAACGAAGAAAATGATTAGCAAATTGCTGAATTTGAACTTGGATGGTATGGCAGTTGGTACGTTGTCACTCTGTGATAGTCATTACGATGTCATTAGTCACCTGATGATATGCACTTTGTGCAAAAGGAAACTGCTGCGAAATCACATCTATTACCTGTCAAAAGTAACGCATTCGAATGGAGCGGCACATGCGACAAATGTTAATGCGTTTCTATTTTCTTTTTCATTAGGAGTTGCCACGCTTGCAGGACCTGCTCAAGGATGAAGCAATTCCAGTCGTAATAGGAACATCGCCAGTTGTTTGTAAACTATGCAGATATTATGCAAATTTGCTGATAAAACCTCCGGAATTACGGAGCCACAAATCTGTATTTCTTAAAAATTACTCTAAAAGGTAAGTGATGTTTGTTAGCGATTAAAAAAATGTTATCATATTTGTTGGAGAACGACCTCATACTGTTTGATTTGCTGTAAAATATTTTATTGCGCATTCACAACTGTGACCTGAGATTTCTCCTTTTTTAGTCGTTTATTTCGAACTAGTTTATAAGCTCAACCAATAATCATTTGCAGACTTCTGCGATTTTACAATGTTGCGGCTGCAGATGATGAAGCTGATGCTGAAGCTCAGTCGAACGGCGATGTGTCACCGCAACAACAACAACAACAACAGCAGCAGCAGCAGCAACAACAACAACAACAAAAACAACGAAAGCCAAACCAATCGACTGGCAAACGCGGTAGACCTCCAAAACGTCCGCGCCTATCGCAGGAATCAACGTCTACACCACCGTCGATAACGTCCGATTCCGGTGATAAATCGTCAAATCAGTCGACCGGTCAAATGGTAGTGGATAGTGACGTCATGGTTGATTACGATCCACCAGCAATGTACAACATGGCTTCGATAATGCCAAACAAAGTCAAATCGAAAGGATTATCCATGAGCATCGAACCGAAGCCATCGTCCAGTAAGGAGGATATTTCAATATTGCGAGGAAATCCAAATATTTCGATGCGTGAACTGTTCCCCGGAGAAGAGGAAATGGGACTTCAGGTTAATGTTCCATTCAATTCTGGTGGACAGCGGACACCTGAAGGATGGACGAAGATTATGACAACGATTCAATACGACGACCCAACCAGACATCTGTGGGAGGAATTACAAAAGCCGTATGGAAATCAGTCTAGCTTCTTGCGGCACCTTATACTTTTGGAAAAGTACTTCCGTAACGGTGATTTGGTGCTATCGCCTGGAGCGACATTTAACGCTGTTAATTATTCCGAATCGGTGCAACAACGCTTGCAATCGTTCGATAGTCGCTGTACATTGAACAACAGTCTGAACAATTTGTACAAAATGACAAATTCACCGATTTCCATATTCCCAGCGACAAAAGCTAAGCCAAAACCTTCGTCAACGGAAACGACCAGTTTGTTGAAATACTCTGACCAACAAAGACAGGATGCTGTAACAACAAAACAAAGGAAGACTCAACAACAACAGCAGCTTATGCAACAACAACAGTTGGCTAGAGCGCAAGCTACTAAAAGAGAGCAAATTTTAGCTAGTTCACTTCGGTCTACGACGAAACCGGAAGAGCTGAACAAAACATCGAAGCAAAGCGTTGTTCCGCCTGAACTGATTTCCATCAATTCAACCAAACCAACAACCGTTGTACCAACGACGCCAAATCCACAACCTCAACAACAAACACAAAATCTACCGAAGTCTAGTGGCAAATCGAATGAATCAAATTCCTTGCTTATACCATCGACATCCTCATCGGGACAAAAGAAATCTTCAAATCAATCGAAATCAGCGGCTCAAGCCAACATAATTCGGTTGCCGGATGTTCTCTCTCCTGCCGAACGACTTGAGTCCAACAAGTGGCGACCCACACTAATGCCCGTGTCATCTGCACCACCAACATTAGACGGTCAATTGTATCAAAGTGCCGATGGACGAAAACTGCCAAGTTTGGTTCAAGTTCAGTCCGGTGGCAAACCTTATTTAATTTCCATTCACGATTACAATCGCATGTGTATTATGCGACGCGAGCGTCTACTTCGCGAACAGATGATTGAACGACAACAACAAGCCCAACAATCGATTGCCAGTCAACAGAAGGCCATGGCCAACCAACAGTCACTGCTGCAAAAGATGCAACATCAGCCGCCAACTGGGCAGCTGAGTGCTACGCAACAACAGCCAGTGTCGTTGCTTCCAGTCACCAAATCGACTACATCAAATCCCGAAGAAAATACCAACAAAATATCCATGTCCATCACCCAAATACCAAACAAGATTCTCGAACAAAATTCTGTGATCCCACTGAACTCAAAGTCCAGTACACTAGACTCACTGCTCAAAGTTCGTAAGACCAATTCGGCATCGTTACTGAAACCAAATTTACAAAGTAACAATCCCTCGAAATCGTCAAACTCAATCAGCACAATAAACCAACAGAATGTCATTTCGATTACGTCAACCCCATCCATATCGGCAATACTTAACGCTCAACCACCGCCCGCCAAATCGCCAACGTTATCCGCATCATCGGCGTTGGACGCATTAATGAAAACGACTCAACAGGCAACGCAAAGTAAGATGTGGTCATGGACTGAGTCGTTAAATAGTAACGGCAGTGTTGTCATCGACAACTCTGCCGCCACATTGTTGTCGAAAATTCCGAAATCATTAACAGTTATACCGCAACAAAAGTCGCGCTCGTCCAAGTCGTGTAGTGAAGATTGAAAAGATTTAGAGTTTGTAAAATAAAGCAATAACAAAAGAAAATCCAACAGTACAGTAATGTGTAAGCCACTCAAAAGAATTTCTAACTCAAATTTAGGAATTTAAGTTTTTTCTCTTTTATTTATTTGAAAATGAAATTAATCAGCCCTAACGTAGGTTAACAATTGTATTAGTTTTTATTGATCACACAGCAGGATGATATATTTCTTATTAATTTTTCCATTACACTCCCAATACACGGACTTCTCAATTATTGTTCCTTGCGTTGACGGTGCGTCCGTTCACGTCATTTTCAAATATTTTGATTTGTTCGATTTGTTGTTTATCTAAAAAAAATTCTTTTGTAAAGTTTTTGGCGTTTAATGATTTTTACGCCACTCGCCTTTAACCTAAAATAGTTATTTTATATAAAAAATGTACTCAAAGATTTTGTTTCGGTAGTGGAATAACATCAAGCGATAGCTGCTAAAGATATTGCTACAATAAGAACTTACAAAACATGTAGACCTGATACATTTTTATTTTCAATAAAATCTAAAACGATGCCAATGTGTTTATCCATCCACTTAAGACACCCGACTAGATACTAGAGAGCCACCTATCGCAAAGCTTGTGTAAACACCAAAATTTGTATGAAAAAATGCTAATTTTTTGTAATCATTTTTTCGAATATTTCTGATTGCATGTCTAATTATTAGTTTCCACAGCAAAATTTACATTTTTTACAACAAAATTGCGGGAAATTTTTTTTGGATAAGTATGAAAACAACGTTTAAAAACATATGAAGGGAGCTGTACGTATCAGAATAGATACGGCAAACAGAGTTGATGTTACGAAAAGACTCGAACAATTTTTTTTTACTTTTAATCTTATTTTATTCATCATATTATCCCAAGAAAAAGTTGTCAGGCAAAGCCACAAACTACAAATACAAAATACCCTTAAAGCTAAATTTAAAAATATTATTCAATTCTACTATCTACAGATTGACAAAGGACTAGAGAAAACTTTATTTTTGCAAAACAAAAACAAGTGCAGAAAAAGAAAACTAACAAAAGTATGAAAAAATCAATATAAAATAAAAATAAATTAAAAATAACAAACAAATAAATTAAAATTGAAATTGATTTGAAACAAACAAAGATATTTACGGACCAAAAATTCACCTTTGATGACCTGCAGTTCTCACATACTTGATTTTTTTCATAGAGAATGTTCAGAAAAAATAAACTTTGGACTGTTACTGACATTTTCTCTCAAGCAACCTATAACCTATCTGACAAACCTTTCGCGCAATAATCGCTTCAAAAAGACTTCACATAACCACAATTTTCTACTCGGGTACCCTTAAAACGTCAGTTAGTGTCAGTGTGGATATGAAAACAGATGTCCAATATGAATTAAAAATAAAAAGCTCAAAACGCTCCACCTCCTTCACATAGGGAGCGTTCATAAATGACGTCTGCATTTTTTTTGGTTTTTTTAGACAACCCGCACCACCCCCTGTCTGTTTTGCAACCCCCCCCCCCGAAAACAGACGTCATATTGTCATAATTTATTTGACATTCGAGAAACAACTCAATAGCGTAGTGGTTAACACGTCTGCTTGCTACTATTCGATTGAGTTGTCAGTGCGTTGGTTCAAAACTCAACTGCAGACAGATTTGTTCCGATCGTTAGATTTGTAAACAAAACAAAGCTGATTGAATCGTTCAAGTTAAGTGAAGGTAAGTGTCGCGCCATCGTGCGGCTTACCGGTGAAAGGCATTGTTGGGAGGTGCCGGTATTCAACTCCTACTAGTTTCGCTCTTAGTACATCTCATCGATGGCACTAGGTTTGTCTCACAGCTTACCACTGGCGCAGTAAAAATACTTTGTTTGAATTGTTTTCCTTCTGTTTCTTGCAATCCGAATAAGGCCTGTAGCACAGTCACTCCGTTTACGACTGAACAATGATAACTCCTCCCATTTTTCATGTTTTGATCGTAAACGGAGAGCTAAATGATATTTTTGACTGCTATTAAGCATGAAAAAACTTGTTACGTCACTCGGCAAAGCACTTTCGGTCTATTGTCCTTGTGACTTAAGTAACTATTTCCAATATTTCGACATTTAAAAGAGCACGTCGCAAAAATGTGAACTGTTAAATTTGCGATGTGTTTTTAGAAGAGAATCCTGCGTAAATAACAAATTATTCAAAATTATAGCTCATGTACTGTGAGAGGATGACTCTTACATGAACAATAGATGAGTCATAATTCAAAAAGTTTAAGTATAAAGGTACAAATTTGCTGTGAAATAACATCGCAACCTAACTTGGAATGCGATGATTTTTCAAAGCAACTTTCACCCTTCATACTCAAACTTTTTGTATTTTGATTCATCTACTATACGTGTAACAGTCATCGTCTCATAGTACATTAGCTTTAATTTTGATTAATTAGTTATTTACGCAGAATTCTGCTTTAAAAAAACATCGCAAATTTGACAGTTTATATTTTTGCAGTGTGCTCAAATAAAAGTGCTTTAGAAATATTCGAGAAAATGAATACATAAAATTCGTATTTTTTCCGTACAAATCTTAGTGTTTACAGAAGCTATGCGATAGATGGCTCTGTAGGCTCTGTAGTAACTATTCGGGTGTCTTAACGAAACCTGATCAAGTAGTAACGTATCTATACATCATATGAACTTCAAAATGAGAACCGCATACCGTATTTGTATCGAAAACACGAACATTATACGCAAGCATGTTACACGCCATGGAAGTATATGTAATAAAGTGTGCAATAGGTAACATGACGTATTATTCAGTATATTTGTTCGATTGTGGCAGAAATTCAATTAATTATATTCATTATTTTCCCACGATACGTGTGCTGATGCAAAAGAAAATTTACAAAATTGACAATTGTAATACAATATTGTATGTTTGTGCCTTTTTCGAAAATAGAATTTCAAAACCAATACTTCTGCGATAACTCAAAATATTTACATTTGATACAACAAATAAAATTATAAAGTCCAAAAGGAAAATGTTTTTTATATATTTTTCGATAATGTAAAATTGTTCGGAGAAAGAAAATGTTAAAAAACAATTATATAACAAGAATTTATGAGACAAGCAACAAAAATAAAAAATTTATATATATTTTTAGAATATCTTTAGATGTTATCGGTAGAATTATACAACGTTTGTATTTGTAAAATATTAGATTTATTAACAATCAGACAAATTGGTAATGTTGGTAACTATAACAAGATGCATTAAGGTTATCAAAATTGGGATATAATTAACATATACCTTATCCAAAGATATAAAAAAAGTATAAAACTATAATTAAAAAAAAGAAAATTAATTAAGTTGATTAGTTTTAAGAAAAGTGGTATTTAACAATAAAATAAAAAAATGCAAAAAAAAAAGAAAAAAACATAAGAAAAGTTCAGCAAAATAGTTATTAATTTTTGACTTAAAATTTTTCTCGTGACTTTACTTAACCGCATACAATGTACAGTTCACTTATTTTAATTTAGTTTTGAATTTTCCAAACTCAACATATTCTTCATTTTATACCCAACATAAGTTTAAAGAAAAACATATTTCTTTTATTAAAATTTAATTATTATTTAAAAAAAAAAGGACGAGTTTTATTTATCGACAGCATTGATTCCGAGCTTCATTCATCGATCAAAATTACGCCACGCTGTGTTTACGACTCATCAGTACACCTTGCCTACTAGACCATGCGTATTAGGGTGGTCCAAAAATGTGTGGAAAAATTAAAGGGTCGAAAAGTTTGGGGCAGTAACATTAAAACGAATCTAAATGGGTCGCTGATAAAAAGTGTCTATGGACGCAGCTCAATCCGGAGTGATCTAGGGGTTCGGCAAAATCAAAATAGTCAAAAAATCCCAAAAACAGTGAAAAACGTAGACTTTTGCGAAATTGCATAAAACTAGTATAAGGGTAGGAGTCATGTTCAGGCAAGTTTAATGAAATCCGTTCAGAATAGTCCGCAGAGAACGTTGAACATAGATGAGGCAGTCAAACGTTTTTATGAGATTCTGGAAACAGCCATTGATAGCATTCCCAAGGTCTGTTGCGGCAAGCGAGATTCTCCAGTCTACTTTCCGCCAAGTCTTATAAAACTGATAAAGAAGAAATCCAACGCTAAGGTGAGGTTGGATGCGGACGATAGTAAGGCTAATAGGTGTAATTTCTCGAGGACAAGTCAAGAGGGAGATAACAACTTGCTTCCTGAACTATGTCAGTGATTGTGAAACTAAACTAAAGTCGAATACGAAATGCTTTTTCTCGTTCACAAAGTCGCTGAGAAAGACGAATTCTCTGACAAGTAGTATGGAGATAAGGAGAGAAGAGAAAATCTTTATTTTAACAAACAAAGTGTGCTGCCATTCTTAAAGGTGGTTGCCTGTCCACACAGCATACTTTTATTTGATCCTGAGGGAACAGAGGTAGGTGAGTCGAGGCTGGCGGAGGATGGCGTGGCGGAAGTAGATGGAGAGGAGATTAGGTTCTCGGTGAAGGATGTGATGTTCTGTGTTAGTCTGTCTGAGTCACTAGCTCTGCCGCTCTCCATCTTCTTCAACAAGTCGATTAGAGAACGTGTCTTCCCGAATAGATGGAAGCTAGGCTATGTATCACCTATGGTGACAAGCGTGACGTCACAAACTATCAAGCAGTGACCATCTAAAATTCATTTTAGTCTTAAATGAGCCTTGATAATGTCTACTTAGTAGACGAAACCTGGTTGGCGAATAAAAATAAATTTGGTACAATTTCAAAAGAAACATAAGCGTTTTAAGACTCAATAGGAGTATTTCAAATATCTTATGCGCAATATCTAAAGTTCAATGTGCTGTTTGATAGAACCAAGAGTAAAATTCACAGCTCTCATCTCGGGTTTGTCAACGGTCAACGGTCAATGGTCAATGGTGGCCAAGTGGACGTCTTATACTCTGATTTTTCGAAGGCATTCGACAGTAGTGCATCGGTGTCTGCTGGAGAAGTTAGGCCTCCAGTGAATCCTTGGTGAAGTGGTTCAAGATATATCTTTTGGATAGGTCGCAAGTTGTCTCGATTGGCGGAGAAAGTTCGAGAAGGATGACACCGACGTCAGGCGTACCTCAGGGATCTATACTTGGGCCATTTCTATTCCTTCTGTATATAATTGATCTATTGTCATTAAATAGTAATACATTTGCGTTTGCGTATGATCTGAAGACGCTCGAAAGATCGAATTAAGTAGCGACTGCTTCATGTTTTAGAAGGAAATAGATATCCTAAAGGAAATCGTATCAGATACTAGAGTTTAAATTCCGATGCGATAAATTCTTTAAGAAACAAGAAAGCATGAAGTAACCTCGGAAGACAGTAGTCAGGAAAACAATTGGTACGAGATGCCATCATATTTTATTCAACTAACAACTAAAAATAATTTATCACACACACCTTTGTATCGCGAGGTATCTCCATTCCTTTCGCTATAATTTAGAATCAGCTTCTGCCACATGACACGGTGTATCGAACGTTTGATTTTGCACTAAATTTTTAAAAACACCATTTTCGATAGCAAGCAGTTCTTCGTACGGTCCGAATTCCGCCACGTGTCCATCTTGCAGCACACAAATATTTTGTGCATTTCTGATCGTACTCAAACGATGTGCAATGGTCAGGACAGTGCGTCCCTGTGACAAATTGTCGAAAGAGTTTTGTATAAGCGATTCAGATACGGCGTCAAGTGCTGAAGTAGCTTCGTCCAGGATGAGGATTGATGGATTCTGTTCCGAATAGGAAAAACATTTTTGTGAGCGAAAAAAAAATCGTTCAATGAAAGACCTACTCTGATCAGAGCTCTGGCTATGGCAACTCGTTGCTTTTGACCGCCACTGAGCATCATACCACGTTGGCCGACCATTGTTTCCATTCCATTGGGTAGATGTTTGACAAATTCGTCAACATGTGCTTCTTTGACCACCCGTTGGAAATCGTCTTCGTTAATCTCCTCTCCCGTGTTCAAACCGTACAAAATGTTTTCTCGAATCGTTCCGCTAAAAAGTACAGGTTCTTGGTTCACTGTACCGATATGACTGCGTAACGACGTTGGATTCAAAGTTCTCAAATCTTTTCCGTCAAGTGTAATCGATCCGACTTGCGGATCGTATAGACGTAGTAGAAGAGTGGCGATGGTCGTTTTACCGGATCCACTACGACCGACGATCTGAAAGAAAATCTAGTTTTGCGGAAAATCCATCAATGGGAAATTGTTCGTTTTACCGCCGTCACCGTTCTCGGTTTTATTGACAATGACATGTTGTTGATGATGGGATTCCTTGGCCGTGAGGGGAAACTAAATACTACATCTTTGAATACGATTTCACCTGAAAGATCAATTTTAGTTTGAGAAACGAATATTATTTGCCCAATGATATCGCCCAGGGCCCCTATTTTCAACAAGCAAAAAGTCGTGCGATGTTTTCCCACCGGTTGTCGAATACGAACACATGCGTAGCAAACTTACCTTTCGGTCTTTCTTCAAACATTAATCCTCCTTCAACAGGAATTTCATACTTTCGGTCGACGATTTCCCAAATACGTGTCGCCGCACCTATTCCTTTATTGATTTCAGTGTAAAAATTGCCTAAGCCACTTAAAGATAACGCTGTATAACCCGAGTAAAGAATGAACGAAGTCAGAGCACCGATTGTGATACTATTTTCCGTGACCAATGTTCCGCCGTAGTACAGCACCGAAATTATGACAATGTTGCCCGTGAAGCCTGTCTGAAAATGTAAACGAAACATAAGCATCCAAGATGAAGGAAGCACTTTCTCTTACTAATCCGTAAAACGTAGCTCGTGCCAAAACATCCTTATATCCCAACTTCAACGCATCGATCAATTGACCATCAAACAATCGATTCTCGTATTCTTCCTTGCAAAACATCTTCACCGTTTTTATGTTGTTCAAACGTTCCTCTCCCGTTTTCATTATTTCCGCATACTTGTCCAAAATCTGTCGGGTAATACTTCGCACGTACCGTCCATAAACAATTGCTAGGCCAGCAATACACGGAACCACTCCCATACTGACAAACGCTAATTCTGGTGATGTATAAATCATCATTGTTGTTCCCGCACAAATTGTAACTATAGATCGCAGGCCGTCGGATAAGTTTTGACTGAATGAATTTCCAATGATGTAAGTGTCATTGGACAAACGATTCACCAGTTCCCCAGTTCCTTTCGTATCGAACCAACCAGCTTCTTGGTTGATCATCGTTCGGTAGACCTTAGCACGAACTTCTTTGATGATTCGAAGAGCTAAAACAGTTAAGCATTCACTTTATGTATTGAAGGGATTCAAAACTAGGCTCTGAATCCAGATTTTAAATTTAGAATTTACTTATCCTTTGCAAAGTTATTTAAGTTACCATTGAGGAAGGATCGGGAGCTGGGGTCTATACGCAGGGTCCAGCGAACTGAAGCAGTTTCCATTTGGGAAAGGTAGCGAGCGTCCCCCAAGCGATGTTGAGCGGAGTGACGAAGTCCCAGAGGGTGGCTGGACGCTCATCTGCCCAGATACCGAGTGGGTAACACTAAGGCGCTTACCTCACCGGTGACGACGTCAAAACTGGTTAGAGAGCTGGAAGGGACCCTAAACCCATTAGGACTGAGAAATCAGATTGGCGACATGAATTATTCCCCACACTGAAAGAAATGGGAATTATCACACAGCAAGTTAAAAGCGGTAAATTTGTACAAGGAAAGTGCCACTTGGAAGGGCTCTAAAACTTCTAATTTGTATAAGAAAAATGCTTTCTCTGCAAGGAAAATGCTATTTTGTATGAGGAAAATGCCATCCCTGGTGATAATTTACCGGGTGATAATTTCCACTTCTCAAGGCGATAATTCCCTGGTGGAAAATTACCGTCACCATCAGATTGCCTGGGACTCTGGGACACTGGTGGGGACGGCAATCTGAGAGAAGACGAGCTGACCAAGCAGGGTTCAGCATCTGCGATCGAAGGCCCAGAATGCCACATCCCGATCCCGCACTCCATGTGTGAAAAACGCGAGGAAGACTGGGTGAGGGGTGAGTCCGCAAAGAGTTGGCGCGCGTACGGCGCAGTGGGAAGAGTACACGAAGCTCGTCTTTCCGGCGCCCGACAAGAAATGGGCCAAGGAGCTTCTCAGAATGGACCGCAATAGCATCAGTCATTGCGGGTCATTGTGGGTTGAACAAACACTTGACCAAAATGACCATTTTGGACGATCCAAGATGTAGCTGCGGCTTAGAGGAGGAAACAGGCATCCACTTAATATGTGAATGCCCGAAGTTCCACTTTCTAAACAGTATGACGTTAGGCGGTTGTATGATTGGACCCGCTGTAGTCCCAGGCCTAGGACCTGTTGTGCTCGACAGGTTCTTGGTGAGGATCGGAAGGTTTTAATGATTTACATGACGAACGGGGGAAAAAACGAAGGATCAACAGATCTGTGTTTTAAGATTAAGAAATGATCCGTCCCACCCTGATAAATCTACCATTGAGGGTCGTGAACTACTTGCAGAAGTAACCAATTTATACAAAATTACGATAATGGCCGACAAATTTCGCTAGGTTGTCTTCGCATGACCTATGATTTTCAACTTACATGCTCCATTCATCAGATAGATTCGTCCAAAGTTTGCCAAACCACCGATCACAAATACTCCCACTAGAATCAGACAAAACTCTTTCAGCTTCTCTGTTGCCACTTTTTCCGTAAAAATGATGTCCAAAATCCGGCCAATCGAATATGGAACGCCCATTGTTATAGATGAGGAGACCAGCAAACATCCCATCGCAGCCACAAAGATCCATTTCTCTTTCCGTCCCAACAATAACAAACGATAGAAATCTGATCGCTTAGGGCGAATACTTTCTTTAACAACTTGTTGAACACCGTTGATGGTATTATGTGTCGATGTAAATCGTTTTGTGATTAACGTCACCAGTCGTCGTTTTCCATTGAATAAATTTGCAAATTTGCTTATAGAATTTCGATGAAATTTGGTAGTTGTGTAAGTACGATTTATCTGCGGCGGGACCAGAAGATTCCTGACAGAATGTTTAAGTGGAACATTTCGAACCGTACTAGTTAAACATTGCAATTGGATGGAAAAAATCGGTTTGAAGATTATCATTATTGAGTTACGGCTCACTCAATCATCACTAGAAAATTACAATTTTAATTTTGGTAGAAAATTCAACACTTGACGCTGATTTTGAGTTGTCAACTGAATGTCAATATAATGTTGTTGTGACATTTTAAGGTTAGAAACATTATCAAATGGAAGAGAGAAGAGAAGAGACTATAGTAGAACTTTTCCATTCATTTCTGATAATGGTAACGCGAGAGAATTCTCCGTTTTACTCAAAAAGCTTTGATGAATATAATTCGTTCGCGGGTTTGCATATATTTGAAATAATGATGTAAGGATGTTTCTTTAAAGAGCTTATAGCACGTGTATATTGTGTACTAATAAAATAAATAGTGAGAAATGGACTCCACGATACAAAGTATAGATGTTATGAGACCGTGGCAAATATCAGCACATTGTGGAAGACTTTCCATCTTCGACCAGAAAAACGTCCTACTCGCTTGACGTAACACAGGTTGCACTTTGTCTTGATAGGGTCGAATCACATGCTCTCGTATGCATTGCATACATTATTATGAACGCTCCCTTCGACTTCTTACTCTTTATTCTTTTGAAGTTAATGCTCAACAGATTCGTAGCCGGGACGAATTGTCTATACAAATAACTCCAAACTGTCGGATTGCGGCGATTGCTTTAATTTGATTAGATTATGTTTTGGAGAGCGTCCAGTGGAAGTTCGACAAGCACCTGGATCGCTTTTTCTTTGTGCTTATTACCCCCGAACTCCTTCGTTTATTGTCCAAAACTGTTCGAGCAGTAGAGGTTGCTCGCTGTCTAAACAAAAGTATTATACAGCAAAATAGAAACATAGATGATGAATGATAGATGGTCGTCGTAGCTGATGTCCCACTCGCTGGCCCTTCAGAGGGAGTTTCAGGGTGTCAAAAACCGCTGATTATTTATTTATTTATTCAAATGACTTTAGAAAAATTTACATTTCGGCAAAATTTGTTGCAATCCTATACTTATAATATGTTCAAAACATTATCGCTTCACGTATTACATTACCTTACGATTTGATTTATCACACGTTTACATTCAGTCCATCTATCCATGCCAACGCCTCGTCAGTTGCGTCGTGGACATCGGTTAAAGTTCCGGTGAAGCGGTGTACCATACAGTGGCTCAGTATGTGTTCCATAGTTTGTGTTTCTCCGCATTCACACAGAGGTGATTCGGCGAATTTCCATCTGTGTAATAGAAATGCACAGCATCCTTGTCCCGTTCGGAATCTATTTATTTTGAGCCATAGGCGCCTAGGTAAGTCGGTTCCTTTGACTTACTCTGTAGGGTCTTTAACTAGATGTTTATTCTCCACTTTTACATGATGCCACCAGTCCTTCCATCTGGTTTGGAAATCACTTAAATTGTGTGACCGCTGATTATGAGAAACAATAGGAAAAACTCATAGAAGTCTTCTGGTTTTCCTGAGGAAGTTAGCCAGATTGTTTATAAAAATAGAGTTAAGTATCAGATCGGAGTTGTCAGGTACTGGTTTACCCATAATATTTCCCTGTTTCCGCCCCTAGACCGTATAGGCAAGTTGAGCTGTCCGAGCATCCGATGTCGTGAAGATATTTTTGTTGAGACCACAATGGTTGGTGATGGCTTCAATGACTCTTTTTATATCCGGCCTGCTGAGGTTGATCAGTGTCTTCCTCATTTCAATTGATGGTTTTCCGCAGAATGTGTGTCTTCCGCCTTCGTGGTTCTTCCATCTTTTAAAATGTTCATTTTTAAGCCAATGTTTGACCAAGGCCTTCCTTGTCGAGATAGAGATTCCGAGCATGGGCTGTGGACCCATGAAATCGCACGAAGCTCCATTTCTTGCAAGAGAGTCTGCTATTTCGTTTCCTGGGATACCAGCATTTCTTGAAGAAACTACGTTGGCCCTCGTTTTGATATGGTGCAATCTCAGACGTACTTCGGTAGGGCCTTTCACATTACCTTGTGTAATTTCTATGGATCTTTGAAATTCTTATAGTTATAAAAGAGCACTTTGGTTGTGTTTTGGTTACTGATTTTACTGCAGAACTAGTCGCTGTGCTTTATAAACTATTTGCACTACCAAATTATGCATTAGGCAGAAAAGTTTGTGTTTTGGTTAAATATTTCAAATGTTTATTATGTCTTTCATATAGAAAAAGCTCTACGTAGCTCAATTAAATATTTCACTAATTTTTTATGGCATTATTTTCTTAAGTTTTTTCTCTTATCAATCAAATCGCTCGCGCTCCGCTTGCATTTTGCAGAGAATTTTTCTTTCTCACATCAACTACACAGTACATGCAGATTAATAGTAAACAGAATGTTTCTTTAATCCTTAATATTTGGACCCGTACGAAGTACAAAGGTCATATATACGTTTACTACAAACAATTTTATTGTAACATGGGGTAGATCGAGATGGGAGTTGGGGGGAGTAAAAATGATTCAAGAACGAGAATTTAAATTGAATTAAAACATTTATTACGAATAAAAAATTTTAATAAAAAATATTTGCGTTTTTCATTTTATATAAAAGTAAATGTTATAACAATCCCCAGCAGCCAACATGAAGGAATGACGAAAAGTATTCGGAGAAAACGACTGTTAGCAGTACAATTCTTTCAATTGACGTCTAAGTAGCTTTCCAGTCGAATTTTTCGGTACACTGTCAACAAACTGAATTCCCCCCCTCAATCGTTTATACTCCGATAGTCGTTCGTTGACAAATTCATGCAATTCTTTCTCACTCACAGACGTCGCTTTCTTTCGTACAACAAAAGCTCTAGGCACTTCCCCATACAACTCATGTGGAATACCTATAACTGCAGCCTCATCAATGTTTGGATGTTCCCTGAGTACCTCCTCCAATTCAGCTGGTGGAACTTGGAAACTTTTTACTTTAATCAACTCCTTCAAACGATCTCGAATGTAAAACATTCCGTCGGAATCGTACGATGCCAAATCGCCAGTACGTAGCCAATTTCCTTTAACAATCGTTTCGTTTGTTGCTTCTGGATTGTTCAAGTAACCTTTCATCACTTGACATCCGCGAATTAGAAGTTCACCAGTTTCATCAATGTCACAGCCAATGAAATTTGGATCGTCTACTTTTGCGATTTTAGCTTCCCCTGAGGACACTACAAACCCAACGCTTGCATAGTTCGTGCAGCCTTTCGGTGCTATTAAGGTCAATGGTGAACTTTCAGTCATACCGTACCCCTGCATGAATTCCGTATGCGGTGCTCTAATTCAAGTAAGAAAATATTTAGGAACAAATTTTTGATTATACCCGTGCATGGTGCAATAACGTTTATTGGTGGTGGTCAACTCACTTCTGTTGAAATCGTTCAATATCGGATGCGCCCAGCGGTGCCGCTCCACACATTATTGTTCGCACATTTTCCAAATGGCGCTTCGTTGCCTTGTCATTATTAGCTAGGAACAGCACGATTGGAGGTACCAAGTTCAAATAAGTTGCTTTGTGTTCGGCTAGTGTCGTCAGGAAGCCTGCATACAAGTCTTCAGTAATATTTACTTCAATCAATATTTTTCAACAAAACTTTACCATCGGGATCGAATTTCGGAAGAGATACAACTTTGCAACCGAGTGCTAATTTCGATATTAAAGACACAACGAGACCGTAAATGTGAAAAAATGGAAGCACGCTGGGCAGTACATCTTGGAAATCGTTAGTCGTTGGCAGCATCAGTCTTCGATCTGGTAGTTTTGAGTCAAGCATTTCACAGTTGCTAGTTATGTTCAAATGACTGAGCATGACTCCTTTCGGAAGACCTGTTACAAACATAATGAGTTATCCCCAACAATTTTATTACTGACGCCATTAAAGATTATTATTCCGGCAAAATTAATTTGTTTGACACAAACATTCTCCAAACATTGAAACGTTAAATTTTTTCTTTCAGTTAATTACAATAGTTTTGCTTAACTCGTCGAATATGAAAGAAGAATATCGCTTACCTGTCGTTCCACTGGAATATGGTAACACAAAAGTATCTTCGATGTCTAGAGGATGTCTATCCAGTGAGTTAAAATCAACATCTGCACAAAAATTTTTTATAATAGCAGTGCAGGTAGAGTCGTGCTCGGCGTTTTGTCGACTGGGTCTTTAAGACAGTCTCTAGCCTTTGGACCACATCCTAGACTTGTCCAATGTTCAGCAAAAATGTAGAGTAGAGTTGAATCTAATCGGCTCTCAAAGACAATTTTTCTCGTAGAATGTCAATGGAACAAATTATTTGAGTTGCGGCGACTTAAAATCGAACATTCGACCGACAACCGATTTTAGGTCGACGGAACTCAAATAATTTGTTCCATTGACATACAAGAAAAATTGTCTTTGAGAGCCGATTAGGTACAATTCTCCTCTACATTTCGGTGACCTTATGCAGCAATCACCTTTTTCAATTGAAGAACAATGGTAAAAGTTGTTAGTGCATAAAGGGGTTGATTTTTGCTGAACATTGGACAAGTGTATGATGTAGGCCTAAGGCAGTAGACTGTCTTGAAGACCAAGCCGACGAAACGCCGGCGCGCGGCTCTAAGTGGAGGACAGACAGCTACACAATTTCTCCCAGTGTCTTAGTGACTGAAATTCTAAGAAAACGTTAAACTAAATGGAAGCTGAATAGGCAGAGTGGTATGCGCAGACATCGTGGATGATAATGAAAACTTGAATAAGAAGTCCTTCCAGGGCAGGCCTCCCACATGGTCCGAAATATCCGAATGTTTTCATGAAAAATGTTCGATTTGTCGAATTTTTTCGAAATCCAGATTTTTTAATCAGAAAAATCACCTGCAGCGCATTTACATTTTTTTATTGCAGCCTTACCAAAGACTTCGTATTTAAAATTCGAATTTCATTTCACTGAAGTGTCTAAAATTACAGGATTGGACAATCCGCTCTGCAGAGTGTGATGAATGGTAAAAAAGTAAGTAAATAAGATCTGGGTATGCCTGAGAATTTATGAAAGAAATGTTTTTAATTTTGAGCTTTTGAACTCAGCCCACTCAGCTAGGGCCCTAAAACGGAATCTCTAATAGGGCCCAACTTGTTTTTTTCTACATAAATCGGGTAAATCTTATCCGATTTTCAAATTCTTTTTTTTTTCCTGAGACATCATCTAAAAATTAATGAAGGGAT
The DNA here is from genome assembly GCA_029228625.1 of Pseudolycoriella hygida. Classification (NCBI taxonomy): domain Eukaryota; kingdom Metazoa; phylum Arthropoda; class Insecta; order Diptera; family Sciaridae; genus Pseudolycoriella; species Pseudolycoriella hygida. Next base: position 23,199 of record WJQU01002132.1, on the reverse strand, counting down.
TGAGTTTAGACAAAATCATTCGAAAACTTTCGAAGTTACGGTCAAAGTCATGGTGGTCTTTTGAAGGTTGGTGGAACTTTTTTCTTATATCTTAGCGAAATTAGAACGGAAAGCGATTTTGAAGGTTCTAAATAAAAGACAAGGAAATCAGAAAATCACGAAAATTAAATTATAGAAAATCTGTTGAGTCGTTCGGGCTGTAGCGTCCTTAGTGTAGGCCCACCACCCAAGCGCTTTTTTGTATGGAAGTGTGTGTTAGAGGCCCCTGCTAAGTGCTCTAGATCAGTTCTAAGATCGGCCCTAGTACCAAAAAAATTTTTGTGTGAAAAAATTGTTTTTGGAGAGGTTTTTTGCGCCGTTGCTTCGGACGGATTTTTCAATATTATCCTTTCGGCAATTTTCAATCCAATTTGATGTGGGCGTAATTTCATACACTTAAGAGTAACATCTATTCTGTTTGCCACATCTATTCTGATACGTACGTGTCCCTTGCATATGTTTTTTAATCATTTTTAGACAAATCTTAAAAATGTATGGAAGAAATCGTTTTTATTCACAATCGACTATGGGGAAGGATCTAGTTGAAGACTAAGTTAATCGTTTTTGAACTTAATTTTGGTCTCAAAACCCAGATGAGAAGTCATTTGATGGGTAACCTTTCATTAAAGTTTATCTATGTTCAGGGACACCGTGAACGCCGCAGGCGATTTTTTTAGTAGAAAATGAGTTTTACTGGGGTGCACTGGGTGGATTTTTCCTCCGAGCTTAGATGTTATAAGGGACCATCCATAAATTACGTACGCTTTTTTCAGTGCTGTCATCAGATTTAAATCAACAATAACTTGGAAAATATTCACTTTTGAGACGTCAAATATATGACCGACCCCCCCATACTACCCCCCTAAATGGGGGGGTCGGCCATACATTTGATGTCTCAAAAGTAAATATTTTTCAAGTTATTGTTGATTTAAATCTGATGACAGCACTGCAAAAAGCGTACTAAATTTATGGATGGTCCCTAAAAGGCCCTGCTTCATTGTACTTTTGAAGCCGTTGAAAATTTTGTCATGCCTGGGGGAAGAGGGACGGGCACAGGGAAATGTGACGGTCTAAACAAATTGGGGTCAATTTTAACCCTTTATGCCTGACGGTATGTCGCTTTCAAAAAATTCGACACTTCATAGAACGATAGTCCGAAATTTTTTAATAATTTCAATTTAATTAATAATAAAATTCCATAAGATTACCTGAGATAGCAAATTTTACTTCAACTATTAACTACCGCTTGTAATCCGTCGAAACGTTTTTCCTCAGTGTTTGGAAATTTCATTGAAACCCTTCAGCATAAAAACCTCTTAAAAACTCATTTGAACCTTCATTAAACCCTCATTTATACCTACAAAGTTAAAATTTCATTCAAAACCCATTAAGACTGATAAGACCCATTTAGACTCATAAGACCCCAAAGTGAGTACCCCTTGTAGTCCTTTGATCAATAATACTATACCTTTGGTACTCATAAGTTCGGTAAAATCCACAGCTCCGTTTGGAGTGCTTTCACTTTTGCTAGTTTTCAACGTCACAATTTTGAAATCTTGTCGTGCGATTTCCATCGCCGCCTGAACGTTGCCATATATGCTCGGTAAGGTGAAAATTAATTTTGGTTTGCTTGATATAAGTTGACGAGATATTTCGGCTAGGAATTTTAAAAAGCAACGTTACTGCAACAAAACTTTGGTGGAAAATTTGCTCTCATTAGTACCTGGTGTATAAATCGGATTTATAGTCGTGGTTACAAGTCCAGCTTCAGCAGCGCCGAGTAACGCAATAGGATATTCGGGAACGTTGGGTAAACAAATACCTACCACGTCACCCCGTTTAAGGTTAAAATTCTTTTGCAAACGAACAGCCATCGCTGCGCTATGGTCCCTTAGCTTCGAGTATGTGTATTTGCGTCCAGTCACCCCACATGCCTGTTTCAAGTTAACGGATGTAATCGAAAAACTGGAACAATTTTAAATTGTACTTACAATCGCCACTTTATTTTGCCATTTGCTAATATTCTTCCAAACGTATTGGTCGACCGTTAAATCTGGCATTGAAATCGGTTCATAAATCGAACTTAACACAAACCCATCTTCGGGAGTATGTGTTCGGAAGCTGCTTAAGCTCGGCAATGTGGTGGAAGACTTCGATCGGAAAGAGGCTCTCTTCAATTGTGGACCAACTGCTTTCGAAATTTGTCGGATCATTTTCAAGTCAAGTTTTGCTAAAATGATAAAAGCAGCAACTCATTCATGTATCTTAGCTAAATTATGTAACAAGATTACTGATTCGAATGTCAGGTTGATAAATACAAAATGTTCATATTAACGATTTTGATAACCGATAAGACAAAACACTCGTATTTTTAGACCCGTACAAAGTATCATGTCATTTGAACCCATCGATTTGGACCTCCGTAGAGATATCTAATCTGCAAAAAAAAGTTTTACACGTCCGTCCGTCATGATAACTTGACTAATTGTTATAAATAAAGAACTCAAAAAAAAAAATGGTCGTAGAAATGGCCAAAAACGTTTTTTAATCGATGTCCCACCGAAAACTTGTCATTGCATGTATATGTGCACCCCACGGAAATTATTCATTACTTGTATGTTAGGGAAACTTCTCATTACATGTATATCTGCATGTAATGACGCGTTTTCGGATGGGACACCGATTAAAATAGCATACAGTGGGGAGTGCTTAGTAAGTCATCCATTCAGAATCATTTCGTGACACTCGCAAACTCATTCGTGTATTTTTAAGCAACGCGCTTTAAAAACTGTTTTTTGACTCGCGCTGTTGTATACCTCGCCTTCGACTCGGGATACAAACTCTACATTCGTGAAAAAACAGTTTTAAAAGCTTTTTGCTTAAAAACACCCTCCTGAGTTGATCCCTCATGTAATGACTTACTTCCGCACCCCCGTCGCTAGATAGGAGACGGGTTTGAAATGCAGTGGACACCGTTTCTTACGAATTCATTCAATTCAACATTCAACATTCAATTCGACAAGGACGTAATCAATTATCTCATTATATTACAATCCTCTATATTACTTGCGACGTCGGACATGGGGAATCGTACGGGTAAGTGGAGCTTACATCTTCTGCCAGTCTAAACGTGCTGGATTTGTTGACAAAAGATATGGGCGCTGATGTTTTTATATTCTCATATGCAATCATATTTTTAGTGAGAACATCAACCTACAATAAATCAACTTCTTGTAATGATTTTCCTAATGCTTTCGAATATTTCGTTTGTCGGTTCATAGGTACTCAATTCAATGAAGGGGATATCACTCTGATGTGAATGAACTTCCGAAGAGCGTTTTTCGTGATAAATCAACTAAACAGAAGATATGCAACTATTTTCTTCATCTTTCTGATTTAGTGCCTTACAAAAATATTGACGTTGTATTTATCTGGATTGACAAATATACACTTTTACATCAATTACTATTGCAGCGATAACGATAATTGTTTTAATTCAAGAGATTAATAACACATGGCTGTGCCTTCTGAACAGCCCTTGACCTTTGATAATAACGTAGAGCGGGTATAGCGAGTACGTTCTATTTCACATGTAACAACACAATTCACGTCAACACACAATTAAAACTCATTTCATTCAGTTCTATTATACAAAACTGTACCATCGATGTCCATGTCCAGTCCATTAATAAAAATATTTTGGAATGTGTGCGATGTGTAGACACGTAAAAATCACAAATGTTTTTGTATAAAAATGTTTATTTATATTAAAACCGGTTGGCACACAATTCGAATTATTTGTAAACAAGAACACAGTTTTCGAGACCGGAAGAAGGATAAGAAGCTTGAAAAATTGCAGCCTGGCAATTATGAGGACATTGTCTTTTTAACTTCATTTTTCATTTGCTTTACTTGTTTTTCTTTTTATTATTTTCTTATTTATTTTGGAAGAAAGATTTACTTTTCCGTACAATTCGGTAGATAATATTGTTATCTAGGGTTTTCTTGGGACCAACAAAAATGATGGAACAAATGACTATGAACTTTCTTAAAAACTATAAAGTTACGTTCGCCACGCACAAAAATGTGCTGAAATTTTTAATGTAATTAACAATGTAAAAAAAAACCGATTCTAACTTTACCTATTCGTTCGGATATAAAAATTGTTAATCTATACGTCGGTGAGTTTTACAAAATGTAAATTTAAGAAGTAATAAAAGTTGACGCACCTTCCTCCTACGAAGTTCGATACAAACTGAATTGGAAAAAACGAATGTATTATTTACTTTGCTTCTATGGTCGTATGTTAATACTCACTACAAATACAACTTAGAAAATTAATCGTTTCGTTGATTTTTATACACATACTTAAGTAAGCGAAACTTATGCGTATCATTAGCATCGTCCCCACGGTAACTCAAGTGAACCTCAACGGATTTTCAAATAAAAAATCCCTGATTGGTAATTAAGATGGCCATTTTCGGGCCTCCTAATTGGTGTTAGGGTTATTCGTATACTTATAACTCAAGTAAATCTTATCTTAGGGGCCATTCACAAAGTACCCACGGACCAAGGGGGGGAGGGGGATTTAGGCAAAAGCGTACGGAAGCGTGCAAGGGGGAGGGGGGTTTGCCAAAAGCGTGCGTACTCATGTGCTGAAAATGTAAGATTATTTTAGATCAGTTTCTTTAATATAAATTAAAAAGTCTGTTCGCTGCTATTTAGAAAATGATGTTTAGACCCGTACTATGGTGCCATTTATAAATTACGTAACGCAAAAATGTGGACTTTCAGACCCCCCCTCCCCCCTGTCACGCAAAAAAGGAAACATTTGATCCAATTTTGTTTAGACTGTCACGCTTGCCTCATACACATTAATTTATGAACGACCCCTATGTACGAGGGCTCATGCTTTGACGCACGTTTGTAACACATTGGCTAAGAATCGCTGAGTAAGGGGAACCTTTGGTGGCATGTAGAAAGTTTGAGTGAATTGTCTTTGTAATTTTAGCAATTTTTGTAGTCTTTTATAGTACGTGGTATATCAGATCAAATTGCAGTCCAACACAAATTTATACTTTCTATAAAGTTATTGATGCGTTTATCGACTTGAATATTCAAAATCATTGCACTAAAGCGACAAGAACAGAAAAATAGGGTTTCACACAATGTTTTTGTTTCTGTTTAAAGTATACCCGTCGGAGGTGCACACAAACACAAACATCGGTACCATAAAATTTAGCAACATTTCTTCGATACTATGAAATGAGAATTGCGTGCGTACTTTTAGGGGGGAGGGGGTCTCGCAAAGCGTGCAGGGGGGAGGGTGGGTCAAAAATGGCCCCTTATTCTCAAATAATAAAAGAAGGATCTCTAAATCGTGTTTTATTCGAGGGCTGAGAATTTAGGGAAAGTCAATCACTAATTTATAGTTTTATAGGGGATCGTACGGGGCCGCATAGCGTATGTTTTTTATGTTAATAAAAAAATCAAATGTATGACTTTTGATATGCAGCACATTGTTTATACATTATTGTTGTTTTTAGTTTGGTATGGTTTAATGGGATTTATTGTTGTGTAAAATAAAGCTTTGAAGTTGACACACACGCAACAGATGACTCATGTCAAAATGAATGAAAATCAATTCACAGATTTCCCAATAAGCAATTGCCACTTTAAAATTGTATACACTACAAACAATGATATCCGCACGAAGTAGATAATCGTATACTTTGGGTGTAAAATGATTTTCCGAAAAAAATCTTGTAAGATGATTTTCTGATTTTGTAATGGATTTTCGTAGGATTTCCAATGGTTTACTGAGCATTTCCAAGGATTTCCATTACCAATTTTGAAAGATTTTGTCGCAAATGCCTACTAATTTGCAAATAAAAAATATCGCATCATCAATCTACCACCCACAAAAAATTCTAAACAAACACATGAAAATTTTAGTTTTATTTATTTCTTCATTTAGTAACAAAAACCAGTAGATTATTAGTAATGTAAATTATTCAAAAATATTTTCTCCAAATATAGTTAAATATTTTATTGAAATATTATTTTGTCGTCGTTAAGTATAATTGATATACAGGAAGGGAATCATAAGGTTGTGAGCGCTTCGTTTTAACTCTTTGAGAGAAAAGTGAGGTCATGTAAACAGCCTGTAACACAAGGACGATTACGCAATCTCGCCTTCGGCTCGATTTTGCAAACTTCGCCCGGCGACATGAATTATCCCCCAGGGAATCATCCCCCAGACTGAAAAAAATGGGAATTATCGCGCAGGAATTATTCCCCAGACAAATGGGAATTATCACCCAGCGAATTATCGCCCAGACAAATGGGAATTTTCACCCAGGGAATTATCCCCCAGACAAATGGGAACAAATAGGAAGCGGGTAATTTGTACAAGGAAAATACCTCTTGGATTGTATCTAAAACACAAGATTTGTATAAGGAAAATGCCCTCCCGGGTGATAATTCCTGGGCGATAATTCCCTGGGTGATAATTCTCATTTGTCTGGGCGATAATTCCTGGGCTATAATTCCCATTTGTCTGGAAGATAATTCCTGGGCGATAATTCCCCAGGAGATAATTCCCTTTTTTTCAGTCTGGGGGATAATTCTCTGGGGGATAATACCCGTCACCACTTCGCCCTTATGTTACCGGCTGTTTACATGACCTCATTTGTAATATACTATTAACTTTGTTTACACATGATGCCAGCTGGTGCACCAGCTAGTAAGTAGATCAAAAGTAAAACATAAACAAACCGACTGTATTTTGTTCATGTAAAACTCGTTTTTTCGGGAGAAAGAGTTAAGACGAAACGTTGCACAATCTTATGATTCTCTGTTCCTACAAAATGTTAGGTTTGCTCAACCCAAAAACGTAAATTCCGAACATTAATGTATTGTTGGCTGGGATTCCGAATTTGAGCGTTTTTATCTAAATTATCAAATTATACGTTTAATAAAAATTATATTCGTTGGGTCGATGACTATGCATAGTTTCGTGCGCAAGAATATTATACTTCACAAGGTTCTCAAAGATTCAAAGTCCGTTTCTATATGCGGTCGGATACGCTATGTAATTTTAATCTGCTAGCTTTGCAGGAACACTGTATATATGTTTTGGATGCACTGTATTCGAAGATTCGAAATTAAAAGATAAGCCCAGACTATACAGAATATAAGGGAAACATTCATTTCAATCAAAAAGTCGACATTCAAAGGCAAATGCTTTTAAATTTTTATCTTATTTATGCAGTGGAACAGAGACTTTTGTTTACATTTCTCTTAAGAGAAATTGATTTTTAGTACAAATCATGTGTCTTTTGGAAGAAACTGTAGTAAATTGGAAATTTTCATCGCCTGGGACTTTCTTCTTATTAAAAATTCGAATATCTCGTCTAATTTTGACATCTTTAAAATTTGTGTGTGTGTGTTTTGAATTACAATAAAATTTCTCAATACATTCATAACTTTGCAGAGTGTCATATACGTGGTTTGCGTACAAAAGCCAGCTGGAAACGTAGATTTACAAGCGATCAAGACCGTAAATGAAATTGATTACAATAGAACACAGGTCGAAATTGGGTCATACCGATCCTTATTTAAGGTTTACTATATGTGCGAGAGTGTATTGGTGTCAAGTAATTAAAAACACATAACAGAGAATGAATATTACTTGAAGCAAATGTCAAGTTTTAACCAACACACTCACTCGTATGTACTAAAATGTAGTAAGTAGTATTGTAATATACTATTATATCACAACCATAAAAATTGCAAAGTGGTGTGAATTTGCGTTCAATACCAGAAAGCTAAGTGAAGTTGCTGATGAAACTATGCTCAAGGGAAATTGATAGTAATCAATTTCTATAAGGTAATAGAGAGTTTGGGCAAAGCGACTTATCGCTATATTTATAACATGTGCATATTACTATATGTTATAAGTTATATGTTTACGTTATAAGTCTACGTTATAAGTCATAAGTTTACGTTGTAAGTTATAAATTTTGAAACTGATGAGTACTGGTACGTATCAGTTTTTGAACTGATCAGTGCTAATCCGTATCAGTTTTGAAACTGATCAGTACTGAAGCGTATCAGTTTTAAAACTGACGAGTACTGATCCATATCAGTTTTAAAACGAAACAGAACTGATAAGTACTGCTCAGTTTTAAAACTGATACACATCAGTACTTATCAGTTTCAAAACTGATCTGAGACAGTACTGATCAATTTCGAAACTTATAACTTGTAGCGTATAACTTATAAAAATGTATAACTTAAAACCTAAACATATAACTTATAGCTATATGTAAATGTTTAGCGATAATTCGCTTTGCCCAAACTCTCTAATATCCGACAATCCACGTAAAAATGGGTTTTCCGAATGTTCGTACTGTTTCCTTCACGTAAATCGTAATCGATTTTAGTAAAGCATAACCGCAAGACGTTTTTTGCTTTCAAAAAATTAAAAAAAAAGAAAATAGAAAAAAACACAGTTATGTACATACAACTTAGCTTCTGTAGTAAGCTAAGCTAACGTTTCGCGTACTCCTCTTTCAGTTGACGCCTTAAAATTTTCCCAGTTGCATTTTTTGGAATTTGACTAACAAATGTGATTCCACCTTCCAAGTGCTTGTAAGCGGTTACCCTTTCTGCAACGTAATCTTGCAGCTCTTTTTCCGTCACTTGGACACCCGCCTTCTGTACAACATATCCGTGCGGCAATTCACCATGTTTTGTACTAGGAATTCCAATGACAGCGGCATCGACTACTTTCGGATGATCTCGCAAAATTTCTTCCAATTCAGCTGGCGGCACTTGGAATCCTTTCACTTTAATCAGCTCCTTCAATCGATCAGTTACATAAAAAAAGCCGTCTTCATCATAGTGACCCAAGTCACCAGTTCTCATCCAGTTGTCAGCCAGCAACGTTTCATCGGTAGCTTTCTTGTTGTTCAAATATCCTTTCATGATTTGTGGTCCACGGGCTAAAACCTCACCATTTTCATTGGGACCCAATCCCTTGAATGTTGGATCATTTATGTCAACGATTTTTATTTCAGTCTGTGGCACGGGCCCTCCGCAGGATGCAAAATTTGTCGATCCTTTCACATTCATTAGAAGAGCAGGTGATGTTTCCGTCAGTCCATAACCTTGCAGAAATTCAATTTGTGGTGACCTACGATGAAGAAATATGTTTGCTGAGTACAGAAAATTGCCATCGCGTGTAAATTATTCATTGCTTTTGTACTACTAAAAATAGTACATAGTACAACATACGTAGCATAGCAATACAAAGAGGCAACGCACCTTCAATCATGGGCTCAATTTTAAAATCTACTGACGACGAGGTATCCTTGTAAACTGTAAATAAATTGATTCATTTTTTACAGACGTAGTATACAAAAAATAGGATATTGCATGGGATGCCTGATTCACAATGGCGTATTTTGCGACTCCGACCTGAGAAATTTTGAGTAAAATTTCGAGATGATTATGTCACACGCATATCAAGAGAAATATCTGAGGAAAATTGACTTTTCAACGATTTCTCATCTCTAGGACATAAAAAATTTTGCTCAAAGACGATGGATGGAGTGTGTAAGATGTGATACTCTCACGACGATTGGTTCGATTTTCCTTATGTTAAGTGACGGTAAAGCTATCAGTTACTGGTTGTAAGTGGTGTTTAGGGTTGAACAAGCCTACACGGAAGACAAGGTGTTAACTGGGATCAGAAACCACATTCTGTTCAACGTGTCGTAGCAGTAATTACACCAATTTTTCACTATTGTCGTTCGGTCGAGTGGATACAAAATATTTTAAAGATAAACCTACGAATAATAACATTGTTATCTCTAAGTTCATTGTATCTCATTAATACCGAAACGAAAGCTTTGAAAAAGTGCGATTGAGTTTTAATATCTGAAGTTTTTGTTATCAGTTACAGTCGCATTATCTCTAAGTAGAAATGAATAATTCACAAAAAGAAGAATGTTCCAATAGGCCTTACGGGATTGATGATGCAGACATTTGGAAACTGGTAACACCTGTGTTTCTGTAGATGGAAAAACTAGACAGAGTATAGAGTTGTGATTACGAGATTTGACAAAGTGGCAAAGGCATATCGTGCAGTACTTATCAGGGCTCGCGATTTTCATGGAATGTGTGTGACGGCGCGGCATACGTTTTTGCAGAGCAACCTGAACTACAACTGAAGGCTACAACACTTACTTTTGTATTAATCTTTCGGCATCTAAATTCCCGATCGGAGCAGCACCAGAAACTACCACTTGCACATTCTGTAACTGCTTGGAAGTGACACTAGGATGTCCGCCAAGGAATAGAACTGAAAAAGAACATGAACAATTAATTTGTTCAAATCGCATTAATTCATTCACTCACTGATTGGTGGCACCAAATGAAGTATTGATCCTTTCTCACTAACAAGAGCTTTCATAAAAGTTTCCGGACTGAATTTTGGCAAAGAAATTATTTTCGTCCGTAGCTTCAGTTTTGACATCAAACAAACGGTAAAGCCGTATATGTGAAAGAATGGCAACACACCGGGACATACCGCTTGGAAGTCGAAGGTGGTTTCCGGAATCAGCGGAGTGTCAGGCAATGGAACATGGAATTGTTCACAATTGATAACGATATTTTCATGAGTTAACATAACGCCCTTTGACATTCCTGTAGTGCCGCTCGAATAGGGCAACAAAGCGGTGTCATTTGATGAAGTGTCGTACTTAATCAAATCGCTGAAATCAACGTCTGAAGGACAATATTGTATGAGAATTTAATTGACAACATAAAACGATTTACTACCATTTGTAATCAGCTCATAAAAGTTGATGGCATCGGCTGGCAACGTTTGATTTCCCGATGTTTTTATGGTGACAATTTTGATGGGCTTTTTAGTCTGCGCAACAGCTTTTTGAAGAATAGAATGGATTTCAGGAATGCCGAAAATCATCTTAGCCCCGCTGTCCAACAGTTGCTTGCAAATTTCATCTAAATTTTGTAGATTTGATTTATTCTAATAATTCACTGTATTCATTCTTTGGGAATAAAGTGGAATTAATTGTTTAGTTCATAATTTCGCAATAGCGTAATTTAATGGAAGATTTGCTTTACGGTTGAAGAAATTCGAACTTTTTCTCCGAACGTTATTGCAGACCTCATTCGAACTCGAACCGATTCAAACTCGTTTCCCAGTTTGCCTTTTCTAAGAATTCAATTCGGGTCGAGTTTCAAAAATTGAATTGAATTGTTCTACATTGAATTTAAAATTACCTGCAGTGTATATTGGATTAACGGTTGTAGCAATAATTCCAGCTTCTAGTGTTCCCAATGCTACAATTGCAAATTCTGGAATGTTGGGCAAGCAAATCGCTAAGACATCTCCCTGCTTTAATCCGAATTGTGTTTGGAGTCGAACAGCTAATGCTAATGAATGATCTCGTAACTGAGCATACGTGTATTGTCTGCCTGTTTCACCACATTTCTGAAAATTGAATATCGAAATGTTAGTCATATGAAAAATCACTTTTCCTTCAAAAACCTCTAATTTCGACTGGAGAGCCACTTTAATTGTGTGTAAAATCTGAAAATAGCTGAGAGCTAAATACTTTCACACTAGCCATTTTTATGAACAATGAACACACTTCTTCAAAGCCCTTCGATAAAGTGAGGACCGAATCTAAGATCTCTCTCTTTATGCACATGTGCAGTTTCAAAACGGAGTGATATTTTTTTAAACCAGCCTAATATCTTCAGCTTTATTTATAGGCTAAGTCGCTAAGTCGCATCTCTAACAATGTAATATGTAATATGTACTGTGCGATTTGTGTTTCCCTGGTATCTATTTATGGATAAAAACGCGCTCGACTCTACCTTCAGGAGCTGTCTACATATATATGATAATAATAATCCGCCGTTACAACCCGTCCGGTTCAGAGGCTAGATCATTTTTATTTACTAGTTCCGCAAATTTTTGTGAACTTTCGCTCACTCGGATTCTTCTTAGAGATCCTTTCGTTACCGACGTTTTTACTGTGTCAGTGGTAAATTGCACACAAGCCTAGTGCAATCTTTGATGTACTAGGTGCGGAAACTTGTAGGGCTTAGAATGCCAGTTCGCCCCGTCAATGTGTTTTACCGGCAGGCATTTTTTGGACCACATGCTTAACGTGAATTCCGAACTACGCCTAACGGTAGCTTGCAAATTACCATTAGGATTTCTTCTGGTGCTAATTATATCTCCGTCCAAAGACAGACTCAGATATTTGTACACAGAATTCGTCGACTATGGGTGACGTCATATTCGTCATTCTTTTGTGTACGATTCGTTGCGGCACCAAATTCACAACTACCCATATTATGAAGCCTGAGTGTGCCAAGAAACGTTACTTTCATGGTATACATTGAAGAAAAATCCAGAACAGAATTTGTCCCCACCAGGATTGAACCCGGATATTCTTGGTGGAAAACCAATACGTTACCAATGAGCTAACGCGTTCCGTTTATATATTACATTCCACTTTTATTTTTAAATTGGCCACTCCTCTTACGGAACACTTAAAACTTTCATATTTTATCTTAAGTTAAAAGAAAGTAAAAAATATGTTTTAATACTCACGATAGCACATTTATCCTGAAATTGGTTTAAATCGTTCCAAACATATTGATCGATGGTAAGATTTTGCAACATCACATCGTTATATGAACTTGTTCGTACGTATCCTTCTTCCGGCGAATATCGAAACGAATCTCTCATATTGTAAGGTACTTTTGATTCTTTATGTTTTTGTGTTGATGCACTGCTTGTGCTTATTAACCGATTTCTTAGCATCCGACATCCATTTAAATTAGGCCCAGTCAACCATTTGGTTGCATTTCGAATCATTTTTGCTGAAATTTATATTTCCAAGTTATTTACAACACTAAATAGGTTGTTACTTTTCAGTAGATATTTTGAGTGAAATCCAGCAGCTACCGAACGCAAAAAAAAAAGTAAATCTTAAACTTTGAAGCCGAGCTAATAACTTTTTGTATTATCTAATCTATTAACTGAAAGACATCACATTGACTATTTATGTCCCATTTTTGATTGCAGGTATGCGAAGTATTCTTTCATTTTTAAACGCGTACAAATTGAATGGGACTTCTGCGTCTACTTCCACATTTGTGGTCGAATATCGATCCTTAAGTTGTAGACGAGTCTCAATAGGCAAAATATGTAAAAATTCTTGTCCGTCTGTCTGCAAAAACTCGAGTAAAACGTAACTTATTTATCCATGAAAGGTCAAGCCAGGTCAAGTTCGAATATGAGCAAAGTTGGTCCAGAACGGAACCGAAGATTCGGTATAAAAAACGTTTTTGGAGGGTCAGTGAAACTTTTTCAAGTAGCGTTCGAGAAATAAGAGTTAAAGTTTTTTTTATAGGGATCAAAGGAAACTAAACTTTTGTCAAAATCAGTGGAATGGAGTTGAAGGGTCTTTTGAATGGGCCCTATACTCATGCTACTAGACCGTACACGATATTGCAAAGCAACTAATAACGACGTAATTTAACAAAAAAAATTGTATATTCTCGATATTCTTTGCAACGTATCGGGATTCGTACTGGTCCTTGTAGCACATGCTTTATGATTTATGTTCAACTTGAATTGTTACTCTAGGTACTTTATCGCCTTTTTAATGTTATTTCACAATTTTACTGATCTGACAACACTGTAGGTTCGATTTCGTTACGGAGTATATACAAAAACATTCTCCGAAAATCGTAGATACGTGTTTTAGGATCGGTTCATTTTCATATGAACGGACCCCATCACGTCAAAATCAGTTCCCTTCCCAAGAGCGGTCATACTTTATGGATAATTCCTCAACCGGATAGTTGAACAATCGAGTCAACTTGATAGTTAAACTTTAATTTTTTTAAACCTGTAAGAACGTGGGAGTTTATTGGTTTTGGAGCCTTATTAAAGCAAATCTGTAAAGAACATTTTGTCCGTACGCCTGTTAACACGATAACTCAAGTAAAGAAAATGTGGTTATGGAATTGAATTTGCGCAATATCAGTAAAACACTTTCGAAGATACCTTCACACAAATTTTAGAATAAGTTTAGCCCTGATGATTGTCGAAAGCTTGGCAAATAAATGAACTTTTACTCAATTGAAACCACTAATCCATTAGACCCTAGCCCAAAAAAATTTTTTGATATGTTGAAGAGAAACTTGAAAAGAGGATTTTTTAAAAAATGTCTTTTCTTACACTTTTTTTTAATTTTTTTTTAGAAATTTTTTTTTATAATTGTTTTTTGTATATCGTTGCTTCGGACGAGGTTGGACAATTTTTAATGCTATTTTATAGAGGCATATGAAGGAGATGTCAATATACCACTAACAAATAAAATTGTAGATAACAGAAGACAGAATCATTTGGGTTATAAATTCAATTAAACCTTTAATTCACCCGGTCTAGATAAAGTCCTTCCAACCATGTTGCAACAATCAATTAACGTAATAGTAAAGCCACTCTCTACCAGGGCCTATTTTTTGGAAAATCGTATTTCCAAATTTTAAAATAATTTCCAAATTTTCCAAATAATTTCCAAGTTTTCCAAATAATTTCCAAATTATTATTTGGAAAATTTGTGGAAATTCGATTTTCCAAAAATAAGCCCTGCTCTCTACAAAGCATCTCTACGTCTCAAATATACAGATCAGTTGGAGAGATGTTAATAGTAGATTACAGATTAAAGCATGTAAATTGGCCGAAGGCGAAGAATGAAGAATAAAAAAAAAAATCGAGCATTTACAATCATTGTATTTGTTTTGCAAAGAAGATTCATTTAGAAGATTCACCAACACATTAACCAATTCGTATCTTGTCGCTAAATTAACAACATGAACATTTCAAATTTCTGCAAACGAGTATTTTTGACTCGCAACTGAACCTTAATGAAGCACTTACATAGCTTAAAGTTGGGAACGTAAATTCAACGTACCGAGTGGTAGACGTTAAAAGTCATATTCAGTCAAAAACTGGGAAAAACAAGCTACTCATTAGCGAAGAATTACAGACCGATTAGTTTGACTTCATTTATGCTGAAGACTCTAAAAAAATTAATTGATAGATGTCTTAGGGACGAACCTTTAAAGCAAATATTAAGACACGTGATAAGCAACATGCTTGCCAAAGTGGATAATCGACAGAAAACACTCTGCACAGCATAGTAGAAAACATCGAGCTTTCCTTAGCAGTAGACGAATGTGCACTTGGGTGCTTTATTGATATTTCTAGGGCATTCGATCACATAACGTATATAGTGTGATAAAAGGCGCGTGCCATAGACCTAACATAGTTACAGGAATCAGAGATTGGATTGTTGCAATGCTACTTAGTAGAATAGTCACCATACACTTTGGCACATCGATTATCTCAGCCACTGTCACCAAAGGTTGTCCTTAAGAAGACGTTCTCCCTCCACTCTTATGGTGTCTAGTAATAAATGAATTATTAACAAAACTAAATGACAGAAAATTTCAAACAGAAGGCTTCTCAGATGATCTGGCGACGTTAGTTCGTAGATACTCTATGTGACCTACTTCAAACAGCTTTGAACATAATTTCAAAATGGTAAGCATAAATCCAGAATAAAAATTCCTACAATAAATGGTATTCCCATAAAATTGGTAGAATTTGTAGGATACCTTGGTATTCTAGACTACAGACTCAACTGGTTGTTGAACATAGACTCTCGACTAGAAAAGGCTTTAATAGATCTCTGGCAATGTCGCATAGCGTGTAGCAAAAAGTGGGGACTCTCACCAAAGGTAATGGGTTGAATATATACAACGATCATTAGACCGATTTCTTTTCTTTGGAATCACAAATGGCAACTAAAATACACCCAGAATAAACTATATAAATTTCAAAGGAAATCATGCATTGCCATCACGAGCGCTTGGAAATCCACATCCCTCTACAGCCGCAATGGAAGCAATGCTAAACTTACCTCCATTACGCATCTTCATTCATACAGAAGCAATGGCCAATCTAAGTAGCATATCAAGACATCATCCTATCAGGGATACAGACCACTTACAGATCTGGCTAAAATATATTAAAACACATCACAACCTTTTGTGACAAACTTAAAATACAAAGATCTATACCGCTGGGAAACTACGTTTCGATCTTTTTAGCGGAAAATAGAGCTAACATAGAAGGCTGCCATGACATCAAAGTTATTGACACCATTGGGAATTATTAAACAACCTTGCTTCAGACAGCCGCATAAACTTATTGTGGGTACCAGCTCACTCAAACATGGAGGGTAATAAAAAAGCCGACGATTTAGCGAATTAGAGTATTGAGTAAATTCATAGATCCAGACCCAGTAACGGGATCATCATATTCCAATCTAAGACATAAAACAACAACTGCAAGGATCGAAATGTTCGCTTCTCACTGGGATAGTATCCCAAGTTGTCGCCAAGCTAAAATTGTATCAGAATTGACAAGAAAACGTCGAAATTACTGTTAAATGTAAGTAGAACTAGAATGAAAAAATATGTTAGCACAGTAACAGGACACTTTGACTTCAATAAACATTTAAGGACAATAGGTAATCGATCGGATCCAAGCTGTGATCTATGTAAGGCTCGAAACAGATCCGTGTCATTTCACAACCCAGCTAGACACACCAAATATATCATCGAACATTGAGTTTAATGCGCCAATTCATCGTCCCCAGCAACATCACGACAAATTTATTTCTAATATCAATTTATTGGTTGGCTCATTAGGATCCTTTAAGACTCGAGTGAAAAATAAATTTAAATTCTGATGATTTATTGGACTTTGACAACTGATGTTGGTTTTTGATTATGATTGTAGTTCTTAGTAATTTGAATTTTATGTTAACTTTTAGATTAAATATTATTATTTAATTGTTATTGAGAGAAAATCCTGTTTATTTGATCTTTATATAAATAAATAAATAAATCTTTGACCAAAGAATGTGTGAATAGAGATTTTAAATCGATTAAGTGAATTCCTCCATCAGACAAATTTGGGTCAGACTATAAAACTAATGCTATTCTTTGTTCTCACTCGACGATCTAGTGGACACTATTACTGAGTGTAGACTGTGTACATCAGTACATAATGTTGATGGAGATGGAGATAAGAAAAACTTGACATTACATACATAATATGAACGGCAAAGTAAATTCATATATACTAGACATTTATACGAAAACTTTACTTTGTCGGGTCAATCAGGTCAGGTCAGGTCAAAACAGGTTCAGGTCAGTTCACAGCTTATAAAATCAGGTTTAGGTCAACTCAGGTTTCAGATTTTTTAGGTCAGATTTCAGGTCGACCTGACCTGTTGAACACAAAGAAACAGCTGAACATTTTCTTTGTTACTGTCCTGCTTTAATTACAGCCAGTAGAGATCATTTTGGCGGTTACACCATTAGGTATAGTCTAATTAGATCTTTGCAACCAAAAGACGCCCTGAACTACATTGCTAGTAAAGGAAGGTTCGAAACAACAGCAAATGTCTAAACCATAATATAGTAAGCACAATGAGCCTAACGGTAGTCTCCGTGCGCGTTCTATCATCAGATAGAACAACTATTTTTAATAAAAAAAATAATGGAGTGCTCCCTTCCTTATTTAATAAATATAGTAAATTATATGTTTTTCTTCCTATTGTCTTCAAACTCATTTTCTTGAGTTTGCAATCAATTCGCTTGATTGTTTATATTTAGCAAAGAGCAACAAATGTTGTTTGAAGAACAGTTCACATCCACCATCTGTTGTTAAATTAATGAACTTCTACCAACTGGCACAGTAAGTACATTTTTTAAGTTGAACAATCATCACATATTGTCATAAATTTTCATATGAACGTGAACATGATACAAGATATTAAAAAAAATTAATTCACAGACTCTGTCATTTCATGATTTATCATTTTATTCTCTAAATCCAAAGTCCATTCTTTGAATTGTAGAAACAAGGGAAATGAATTGTAACCGAGTTCATCAAACGGTTGATTATGAAAGGAGCCTCACTGTGAAATCGAATAGAATTTTAAAGAATTTCTGAGAAGTGTTTTCTAGTCACCCAATAAGCAGATGTTGTCTGTCAGTTGTTATTTTCGCACTTGCGTTCTATGTGATTTAAAGTTCTATGATTGAAACATAAAATTGCAAACAATTGTTCCTCTCAGTTAATTAAAATGAATGAAATGGCTGTATGATGGCTTTTGTATCTATTTACTGCAAATCGAATGTATATACTTACATCGAATTAAAATGAATAAAAAATTGAACACAAAAAAGTTTCACTGAAGGTACAATTACCTTATGCAAGGTAACTGAAAAAATCGTTTGATTGTTTTTTAAATACTCAAAAAGTACACCGTTCTCGACTTCGTTCACTCACGACAACACGGTCTCGACTGAAAGCACAAGTTTTGTATTACAATTTATATTCCTCTTTAGAAATATACCTTTTTTTTACAGATACACAATATTTTGCTCCGTCGTTCCAAAGTTCAACTTATATTCGGCGCGATGAATATGATGTTGCAATAAAAAATTACAACTTGTAGAAATGCATTCCATGCACATGAATTTCCTCTTTGCATTAGAGATTTTTTCTCGTATCAAAATAACTCGGAGAAATTTACATAACATAGACTCTAGTAGATAAGAGAAAAAGAAATTGCAATTCGTTCAGGATATATATTGAGAAAAATAATCGCGTTGCGTGAGAGCAAAAGAGAATGGTTCGGCGTTTACGTTATGTACAGCTGAATTCATTTTTATATAATTCCGAAATGGTGTATCCTTGGTTACCTGGTAACACAATAGTTATTTGTTCGCCAGAGGAGACAATAAATATTCTAGCGAGAGCAAAATGCCAGTCTAAGTTGAAAATATTTGTTTTTTAGACTTGAAATGTAGAGTCCATACGATACCTTTATTACGCCCCGATAATAGTAATTTATGCAACAAGTTGAGAAAAGAAAAATTTTTGTCAAGAGATGTGAATTAACGTGATAAACACATTGTGTGACAAAAGTTTTCCGTTTCGCAAAGTTTTTCATATAACGTTTTATGCAAAAAGTACTTGGGAGTGACAAAAAGTATACCGGGCCTTTCATATGAAACTGGACACCTTATACGATGCTCTCAATCAAGCTGCATAATTTCATATATACTTTTTGTCACTCTCAAGTATGCGTTGCATAATAGTTATTTATGCAACTAGTTAAGAAATGGAGTTGTTTTTGTCACTAGATGTCACCACATCGTGTGACAAAAACAACCAATTTCGCAACGTGTTTCATACAAGACTTTATGCAACAACTTGTGAAACGTGGACTTTTGAATGAGTGATCAAAAGTTACTTTTTGTCACTAGTGACAAACCCAAATGAGTGATAAAAAGTTACTTACTAGTGATAAAAAGTGAAACCAGTTATAAAAAGACCTCTCTAACGTCACCGAAACGATGCATGAAAAAGTTCACTTTTTACAACGGCGTTGCATAAAATAATTTGTATGGAATTTTAATAAAACTCGCCGTAAATTTTTGGGACATAATGCCAGAGACGATTTACGGCCCATTCGACTCGTTGGAATGTGGAGAGAAGGATTTTGTGAAATTTATCTTAATTTCGAAGCAAATGGCTAAGAAGTAAGTAACGTGTCAGCGGGTGGGAAAAGTGGTTTTTTGACTATAACTCTTGTGAGACACAATGAAAACAAATGATATTTAGCACGGTGGTTCTGAATAAAAGTAAAGTTTTAGTGGAGGATCTGATCAGAGCTGATCGCTCTTTTCATTTAGGTAATAACTTTGTGGATACGTTTTCAAAAACTTGTTTTTTGACAATGTAATGAGAGCTGTTTCACGAGTATTTTACAAGGAAAATACCGGAAAACTTTTTATAAAAAAATTTTCATATGGGGGAGGATCGATCCAATTCAGCTGAAGCCTGTTTTGAGCTTCTGAAACCTTCCCCCATCATTTTTGTTGCATGCAGCAACGGCGTACTTGGAAACTGAGTATACTCGTATGATGGTTATGTACAAACATCTGCAAAAAATTCCTTCTTTAAGGTATGTACGTGCTGTCTGTACTGCTTCGAATATGATCACGATATCTCGAAAATTGTCCACTTTAGAAAGTTTCTCACCGTTTCTCATGTTTTTCTGTGCTCCTCGAAAGCTCCTGATAATTAGATTATTAGATCATCATCAAACTTTACGGATCCTTAAATCCTTTTCTTGTAGAATGAAGTATTTTCTAAAATTCGAATTTATCTTGGTTATTTGTTTGGAAATCTTCGGTACTTACCTTTTTTTTATTTTTTAGTGACTATTAGACCGGATCAGTTATGAGAGCGATTTCCAGCCAATGAAACTTTTGCATAGAAATTTTGACATTGCCTACAAATTTAACTGGTTTTTTGCACGCGAACTAGTCAGATTAAAAAGTTAATGCTTCTACATTTTTTATCCCAGAGAACATTTCATCTTCAAACAAAATTATACAAAAAACCATATGAAGGTAACTTTAATAGAAACTCAACTAAAACACCCCACATAACCGACAATATCACCTCCCCTTAAAATACCACCACCAAATTACGCAACTAGTGCGCGTGTCACATTACGAAAGGAAATTCGACAACTACACAGACGGCTAGTCTACATTTGGGGCGCAGCAAAAGCAGTCAAATTGTGGTAACGTTATTAAAAAGCTTAAGTGTATGAACGGTAGAAAATAAAAAAAAATTAATATCCTTGCACCATGCAGGAGCCCCAGCAAGGAATTTTTGTTTAAAATACAAATTGTGGTATTTTAATTCGGCGAATCGTTTCCGCGAAAATAGTTTATTGTTTTGTGGATTGTGTGTTTCGATTAAACGGATTTTTATTTCGGTTTGAAAAGTAAGAAAAATGTTTTGCAAATGATATTTTCATCAATCAAAAAATGTTACATTCTTATGTGCTCGATGTCTATATGTTTAAACACAATATAAACAATATAAAATGAGAATATGTATAAAATACGACACCTTATTTTACCAACACGACCAACACACATATTTTCTGTTCCAAAACGAACCAACAGGAAAAATCGTTAGACCACCCCACTATAAAACGAGAACCTACGTAACGTGTATGCATGTTGGAAAAAATTGATTCACATTATGGTCGGCTTTTCGTTTTTTTATGTCGAAATTTTTACCCATATCAGATATGAGCTTGCAAAAGTTTAATTCGATTTGATAAAATGTGTGCAAAATTAGGCAACCAAGAGTATTTATGGGATTTCTTTTACACGGCGTTCTCGTTCTTTTATTTTGGTTGTTGTATTTGTGTCTTAAAAATACTGCTGCATTAGCGTGGCCGAACAATTACGACACCGAAGTCGTCTTTGATTCCCGTTGTATCAATTTTTGTTCGGTCACATAGTTAACAAACCGGCGAAAGGAAATTGAGATAAAGTATTTTGATTAAAAATCTATTTCTGATGGAAGGAAATTCTTCTTTGAGTAAAAATTTAGCGTTCCTTCATTCCACCTGGAAGGGGGTGCTTTGTGCACCTAGGGCATACATATTTTTTCGAGGAGGGTAAAGGATATTTGTTATCTGAGGAAAAATAGAGAATCCCAACTTCAGAAGGTTTGCGGTCCGTATGTAAGTAAGTAAATTTATTTAGCTGATGATAGTTTCATATTAACAACAAAAACCCAATGGAAATCGTATTACAAATGTTTAAATCTTCGCTCAATTTTTGTTTATATCTAACTTCATTTTTTATTTCTTTCGACATAAGGTTCATCAATCCTTGCCCAAGACTTCGTTGAATTTATCTCTTAGATCATCAATGCTACTCCGATGTCAATAAATCAGCCTGTCATCAGCAAAAAGATTTATAAAGATTTACTTTGTATTCAATATGAAAATTATGATCTATCGTCTCAAAAGCTCTTTTTAAGCCAGCACGAGAGTTCAAGGAGTTTTCCTCTTTTTCATAATGAAATTGGTTCATTGTAGATGTCACACAATTTTACCAACCTCAGCGTTTATTCATTACATGTTCGCATATTTGTAACTAAAATATACGTTGGGTCGCGGAGCAACGTGTAATTGTATCGAATCTTCTAAGGGCGAGATCAATAAAACTGTTTTAGTTTTAAATTACACTACTAGTAGTAGTAATTGCACTACTAGTGTAATTTAAAACTTAAAGAATTTTATTGATCTCGCTCTTAGAAATTTTGATGGTTCATACTTCTTTGCAACCACAATTAGAATTCCAGTTCTTTCTTCGCAGTTTTTTACTTTTATTTTACTCTACTATTTTCTCTAACAAACTCTCCTCGCTAAGTTCTTCTTGAAGTTAACGCTGAGTTCCCTTACCCTTAAAAAGTAATTCGATTCTTTGATTTTGTTTATTTTTCAATATTAAATTGAGATATTTTTCGAGATTTTCAATCATGAGCGAAGCGGAAACTAAAGGTGATTTTATCTCCGCAACCAGAAAAAAGTTCACTCGATTTTCTCTTGTGTCGCTAATGTTAATTCTTTACCTTTAAACCAATACACAATTACGTATCTCACTTTAATATGCTCTTTAAAATACATAGAGGAGTTTTATATCCCTTCAAAGGGATTATCATATGAATGGGGAACAGTGTATGTATATAAACGAAAAAAAACGATTGCACCGAGACGAAAAAGTTGTATTGTTTGGTTGCAATAAATACTTTTCGTCTGAAACTCATTTCTTCTCATTCCTCCATTCATTAGAATGGCAAGTAATCTCTGCTTGTCTAAGATTTTATTTTTAAGATTTGTATTTAAGCTACAAGGTTCTAATATACAGAGTTCAAAATTACCATTTGTAGCGAAAACATTATTTCTGGCGAATAAAAATAGATAAATTCAAAGGTTTTTTACAGAAAATGTAGAAGTTTATTTTGGATGAAGATAAGAAATAGAAGGAAAATGACAGCGAGGAACGCTGAAAACTAAATTTAATTTTACATGAGAGAGGGTGATAAGGTGGTTTGTGTATGCTGTACTTTCGCAT